>CAJHZI010000463.1:1545000-1717500 GCA_905160935.1 Enchytraeus crypticus
TCCTGATAACACAACAAAGCTACGAGATATCCTCTGGATTTAATCCGCAGGATGTGCACTCGTTACATTGCTATTAAAAACTACTACACTTTCCGACCCAGGCTTTCTTCAAGTATTTTTTACGTTTCAAAAAAAGGGTCATTCTTTTATGACCTGTGTCGAATAGCACTTTTGAATGCACACACAGTCACGTTACCTTTTTAACCCAAGGTCCTGGGAGCTGTGCCTCCAAGCTGTTTGGCAGACATCGTCTGCACTTTAGTGGATTCAGTAAACTGGCCCGGCTTCTGCTTTGTACCACCCATTCCTTCCACTAGAATATCCCTCTCTCTTCAGTGCACTGCCGTCTGACAGGTTTAAGGTACATTTTCATACTCAAAGTCTACTTTCTCGCTCAATAAGAGCACTCTTTAAAAGCTGGTAAAGTTAAGGTTAACGTCAGTTTCCTCACTTGAAAGCGATGTCAGATCAACAAGTTAACCCCTTCACAAAGTCTATGCCTTATCCATATCTATTTATCCATACCTTATGAATGGTTCACTAATCTCATCGATAATATAGCGTAACTGATTTTGTACCGACGTGAACGGTCCATAATACAAAAATTACTATAGGCCTACAGGAACATCTCCCCTTTTAGGTGTCGCTCTAGATGACATATAAAAACCTCCTACCGGCGGCTGAAGGAAAAAGCCTGAGCTCACAGATGCAGCGGAATTTGCAGCTCAGCTGAATTGTAATAATCCCACCATTGATATTTAGAAGGCCAATTAAAGGCATAGACTCCTTATCTTCTTCCTTTCTCTGCGTAACATCACTTTGTGGACATCAGAGCAGCCTCTTTTACCTTCTGTCTCCACTGATACCGGTCCTGGGCAAGATCATACACATCACTCTTTGCTAGGTTATATATAGTGTCTACGTGTTTTATATCTTTATTATATTGTTTAATAAAAGTATATTTATTTCCCATACCTAGTTTCATTTTATTATTTGTTATTCTATAATTTAGAGCTTTTCTTACTGGAGTATTATCATCCAATCTTAGCATATGTCCTATCCAACTGAGTCTTTGTAATTTTACTATTTATTTATTTATTTATTAGATCGCCCCACCCCTGGGTCACCCCACCTATCTGGGCACACCGCGGTGCACCCCTGAACACCCCACCGATGGGGCACACCATCCTCAAAGCCCCGCCACTGCGTCCGAAATAGATTTTGAATATCATATGAATTCTTATTATGTGTAGGCCTATGTTAAAATGGACAGGAATTAGCTAATGATGGGATAGAAAATCCAAAATTACATATTTATCTGATATCGAAGTGATGCTAAATCTCTAAAGAAACTTGTTTTAATATTTAAATTGGTCAATTTATTGAAGAGACTATATAAAGTACCATATGTGTAGTAATGCATACAGCAGTGGACTAATCATATTTTACCACTTTCACTTTTGACCATTTTTCGCCATTTTGTACCCGTAAATACCCCAGTATTGCTGTTCGGGTTTCTTTTACTTTTCGTCTACTGGCTAATGGCAGGTTCATTGTAGGCTCTTCTAGCAAATTCTATCCTCTGTCTTTATATATGAAATTGTTAAATCATCTAATATCCTTTATATCGATCTGCTGCTAACTATTTTCTCTTGCATTCTTCCTGCTTTACATATATTTCGATATTTCTTTTTGAGATTTCCTATCCAGTTTTACTTTCTATTTCATGCCATATTGAAATAGAAAGAAAAGCTGATTATGATATGTTGTAAGGGATTTGTAGCTGAAAGATGTACTAGATACAATCAAAATATTACGATAAAATATCTTAAAATATATTTGCCCGCAAAAACTCAATTGGCTTATTTAAAATTGACGACGAAATGGCACTTTCATTATAATATTAGTTAAAATTTCTGATAAAAATGCGGAAATCTATAAATGAAAATTCTTCTCATGCAAATTGCCCTTTTAGGAGCTGCGTGCCGTTTATATGCTGAAAACCCCGCAACGCTTTCATCCTCGTCTCAGAAAACTGAAATGAAGCAGCATATTTACGACTCGGGGTTGACTCCTAATATGAATCTACTGCGCACAGTCTCAAAGGTTGTTGACGATATTCCAGACCAACGAATGCATCTTTAATCCGGCGGATTGGCGGCTCCACTTAACAAACGGCGAAGATATAGAAGGTCTTTACATCTTTTTTTAAATTATAAGCTACATCATTCATTGAAATTGCTTTCTTGAACTTACTCTAATGGATTAGACTTTGCAAGGTATAATACTCCCTAAAGTCTACATTTATATCCTAGCTTTGATGATTTGCTTGAAGAAAAAGATATGTATATGTAAATGCTATTAAATACAAGGAATGACGACCCTACCCAGTAAACGTTAGTCGAAGCTGAGGAAGGCATAGGGGGCCCACCTCGTTATAAACAGAATCTTCAAAGAATAATGGTATATCAAAAGGAATGCTATAGAAGTTTTAAAGATCCACTCGTAGAGGAAAGATCCACCTGAAGAGGAAAACGGAAGATTGAGAATAGCGGAGGCGTTTGTACCATGGACCTGCCGATAGGCAGTGCACTAAGCGAGAGAGAGAGAGAGATTCAATGCAATGCTCTTTTGGTTGACAGCTACGTGTATTAGCACGCTTCCATGATATATAATATTGGCTTTCATGGTAAGTAATTGAGGGTCTACTGGATCTATTATACAGCCTATCGTCTGTCTCTGTCTGTTCATATGATTTTTTATACCAAAATCGATGCGATAAAGTAGATTTCATTCTCGAATTATTAAAATGCTAAAAACATTTCTCTGTGCTAACCAATAAGACAAAAATGCATTTGAAACTCGTGGAAATTATTGCTTAGCTTCACTAAAAAATTTTGAAAGGTCAGAATTCTTGCTGCACAAAATTATAAAATATATGAAATAACAGCGACGAATACTGATTGAACTCTGTCGCCTCAATAATATGCGACAAGTTTTTATGTCTGGTAACTCTCTCTCTCTCTCTCTCTCTCTCTCTCTCTCTCTCTCTCTCTCTCTCTTAGTGCACAGCCTACTGGCATGTTCATGGTATATAACGCCGCCACGCTTCTCTGTCTTCCGCTGTCTTCTTCATGTCCAAAAATGAGTGAATTTTTAAAACATCTAACATAACTAATCTCTACCTGCCTCTCCCTCTATTTCCCTTCATTCTGCCCTCGATGACCTCTTTTAATAGATTTCCCCCACTTAGAATGTGTCCTATCCAACTCTTCTTCCAATTCCTTACTACATTTATCAACTGTCCATCTGTACCAACTCTCCCCAGAACTTCCTCATTTGTAACCTTTTGAGTCCCAGCAAATCCCTTCCATTCTTCCTCATATACACATTGCCAATGTCTCTAGTTTCCTGATATCTTCTTTCCTCAAGGTCCCTGTTTCGCATCCATAAAATAGCATGATCTAAACCAAGGTTTTCACTATCTTTATCTTGAAACCATGAAAATCTTTGCCTAGTAACTATGATGCGATATTCCTAAGTACTGTGTGTACAATCATCTTATGTCTGTCCATTTGAATTAAAAAACTTGCATTAGATAATAAGTGCGCACTGATTTCGATTAGTTTCCTCTTTGATCTGTATGTAAAATTAATCAATACTTCAAGTGTATTTAAATGTGGCAGTAAAGCTTGTATCGGCTCGACAATTGTCAGATAAATCCTTATTTAAATTATGATCGATGAAACTGTAACTATATCTCTCATTCAATGATTTATGAAAGGAGCGAAGAACGACGTATATGAATCTTTTACAAGTTTAATTATAGCTAGAACTCAATGGCCAAAATAACAAAATTTTAATATCTTTTCATACAGAAGTAAATAAAATAAGTGGAAGATTTTAATTAAAGTGCAACCTATATTTGCTTCAATTGCGTGGCTTTTGGAAGAAACTAATAAACCAGCGAAAGAAAATCTCTAAGTTTCTTTTAAGTATTAGCCAACTTGCAATAATGGTGAAATGAAGATTTAAAGAAATAAAGATTGTGATGGTTAAAAAATTATTTTTTCTTGTTATCGCATTGGTTAGACGTCTCTACTGTAATATTATCATCTACTCTGAATTACGATTCGATTCGCCCAACCGTTTAAATCACATCCAAATAGCGAACCGAATTTATGTCTATGTTTGGCTTTACTGAAATTTTAATATCCAATCTTGCACTTTACTTTATCGTCTTATATACACTTTTCTTTCTTGCTTTAGGAGAATTCAGATATACATTGTACATTAAATAATATATATTCGTATATTTATTAGTCATTTTCAGTGCTATTAATGTTCACAATTCCCCCTAAGAAAACTTCGATAAGAATATTTCTCACAGTGACATAAAGCGTGCTACTTGTCCGGCCGATGGTCGCTTGCTGATAGCACCTAGCTGATAACAGGAGATCTCGAGTTCGACTGCAAGCTTGACCATCTCTGACAGTGCTCTTGAGTCACATAAACGGCGGTTAAACGTTGCTTTATCGATTCTACAAGAGACCAATCGATATCCAATTGTCCATATTATATAAACTTCAGCAACTACAACCTTATCTATAAAAATCATTTCATTACGAGATTCACGAAGTTGCGATTAGATAGACAAACAATGTAAACAGCGCTATGATAAACGAACAGCTATGTAATTACCCCCGCGGGTCTGCGGTTGTCACAACGCAACTGTAAATCCAAACTCAGCAATGATACGGCTTTCGAAGATTTCGGTTAGTTCCGGATGACGGCTCTTGATTATTTATGGAAAGGTTGCGATATTTGGCCCGGATGCGTCGTTTCTTCGACAAATTACAACAAAACTGACAATAGAAATTTTCCATAAATACTCGCTGTTACGTCTAAAGTAGCGGATCTGCTGCAATTTCCTATGGTAGCTGCATCTGATAAGTACTTTATTTCCAGTTGATCAATTAGTCATAAAATCATAATAAATACGAATTGTGATTTAATATATTCTCCGTGTTATGCTCGGGTGTGGTTAGACCACTGCAGAATAGGGCAACCGCAAACAATCTGCTGCGTGTACGTAAGAGGCGACTAAGGCAGGAGATGAGGATGGCAAGCGGGGACCCCTTTCACCATGAAATATTTTCCCCCAGGATTAAATGGTAATTACTCCATCTAACTGAGGAAGGCAACGGGAAACCACCTTGAAAGCCAGAATTTTCCCAAGCTATAGGCTACATAAGGTATGGATAAGGCATAGACTTTGTGAAGGGATTAACTTGAAGATTGTAATGAACACGCCTTGTTCACAAATTATATATTAAGAAATATACATGTATATTCATCGAAAGAAAATATTATACAGCTGTATTTATAAATATTAACTGACGTAGGGTTTTTCGAAAGATTTATAATAGATGATATAAGCCGAAGTTGCACGTGGGCATAGCTAGATTATTACGCTGGGTATTTCCAAAGTGACGCAGCTGGCGCGTAAATCGACTAAGCAAGAAGTGCTGTGGTTGGCTGAAGTCGATCGCTCGAGTAGTATATAAAGCGGCCGTCGATACATAGAAAATCAAATTGGGTTCTCCGTGGTTCGTCTGCGCAGTAACTCGGGAGGCCAGAACCTTCTACACGAAAGTACTGGGAACCGAGGGAGGATAGTACGTAATATCCCAATCCCAAGGAAAAAGTACGATTAGTATACAGAAATCTGATCTTCGTCTATCCGAAAGCTTTCAAGCTCGCTTGTTAGCCTAGGCTCGTAGCCCTCGGTATTTGTCTTGTTGTTGTATCGATTGGTTATATTGCGATGTTGGAGTCCCCCTGGGTAGGCCCAGGTAAGAAGCTGGTAGTCCACGGCAATACTCGGGTCGAGTCCGTCTCTGCGGGTATTTGCTAAGCGCCTGGGTCAAGTGTGTCTCTGCAGGCGGGAAGCTGGTAGTCCACGGCATTGCCCGGGTCGAGTTCGTCTATGCGGGTATTTGCTAAGCGCCTGGGTCGAGTGTGTCTCTGCAGGCGGGAGGCTAACAACGGCATTGTCTGGGTCGAGTTCGTCTCTGCAGGTATTTGCTAAGCGACTGGGTCGAGTTCGTCTCTGCAGGCGGGAATAGGATTACCGATTACCAGTTGACTATCAACGAATTTCTCATCGACTACACGGAAGGCCAATTATACGACTTTCAGCAAAGACGAGAGAAGGAACTACGGAAAGGCCAATATAAAACGATAGGGAAGAATAAGTCTAAAAGGCATATAGGGAAGTTTTAATAGGGTAAAGAAGATAAAGTTCGTCGCAGTTAAAACAACCAATCATATAGTTATCTACTATACCAGTTTGTAAAACTAGGAAGCAGGGTAGAAAATCAAACCGTAATCGCCCAAAATATATAGTCGACGTGGAGTACGCTTCCACTCCCGGTTCGGGTCACCATATCACTTCGCCCCGAGAACCACGTATATTACGGAATAGAATCTACCAAGGGAGCATGACAGAAATTCAACCGTCATCGCCTAAATACGTAGAAGACGTGGAGTACACTTTTACTCCCGACTCGGTCCAGCGTCGACGCTGTGCACCGGGTTCCCGAGAACCCAATAACGAAATAGGCAAGAGGGGGGTGGACCTTGGCCTACTCAGTCGGAAATGAACAAGAATGGCCTATCGAGACAGATGATACCGGGAAAGAAGTATCATCCGAAGGCGCAGCAACTCGGTTCCTCCTGACAAGCGGTACCCTTAGTAAAACATTCGACGAAAAAGCTGCCGTCCCGAATTACTGCCGACCGGCGAGCGAGTCCAGAAGTAGACAACCGCACGAGGACGAACAGGCAGCAAGGCCATTCACGACAAAGATCTAAGGAGTGCTCTTATGGAGCGAGTAAGCAAATTTTGAGTATGAATATGTACCTTGAACCTGTCACTTGGCAGTGCACTGAAGAAGAATATTCCATGCAGTATATTCTAGCCATTGGTACCGTTATCACAGTCAATGCAACCTTTATCTCTCTGATCTTAATGTATCTACTCCTTCTCTCTCTTCCTCTCCCACCCCCTCTCCCTCACTCTCCCTCATCCCTCTCTCTCTCTCTTTCTCTCTCTCTCTCTATCACTCTAGTGTATTACAAAATTACTGGTCCTATGTACATATTCATAGTCAGAATCCGCTTTCACGCACCATATAGAGCACTCCATGTATAGTTCAACAGGTTAAGCCATTCACAAAAGGCTCTGCCTTATCAACACCTTTAGGTAACCCCTTTTCTTAGTATAGGGCCTACACAGTGAGACTGAGTGAGTGGCAAACCCATGTATTATAATACTCTTTTGAAAACGATGAAACTAAACAAATACGATTATGGTAAAAATACATTTTTGATCAAGAAAATTGAAATCCTGTGGACTAAACAAACAAGACTGGGTATAATATTTCTGGTGAAAACCATCTTGTGGATTGAAAGACACACATGGCGCCACAACACTCGAACGCTTCATATGGAAACTATAAGCCCATGTAATCAATTTGCATGCAGAGAAGCATCGCAAATCTTATAAAAATAATTGCTGCTTGCTTAGCCTGGAATTCTAAGGTTTTTAACCGGCTATACATTCGCCGCTCAGTCTGTGATGAAACTTATATGTTTTTACCTCGCATAAATACATCGACAAGTGTGAGGCTGGCGTAGGACTTCAGTTAGCGAGAGAGAAATTTCTCTGCGCTTGAATTTTGCAATCATTTCACGTGTGTGTGGTCGATTGAACTTTATGATTCTGTTTACGCAGAACGTGTTTTCGTCATCCAAAATTATGATAGCGTATTGGTCGGAGAAATTGTTATTCATGGCAACGGTCATGGTGATATATTTAATCGATGACATTGACATAGGTATTGTATCTAAATTTAGTAAATTTGCAGATGATTCTAAAGTAGCAAAGATAGTAAACAACATTGAAGATGCTGAGATTTTAAAGTATGATATAAAAATATTACAGAACTGGTCTAGGGATTGGCTAATGGAGTTCAATGCTGAGAAATGTAGAGTTATGCATATAGGGAATAATAATTTAGAAATTGAGTATACATTGAACAATATAAAACTAAAATCCACAAACAGTGAGAGGGATTTAGGAGTCTTTGTGGATAGCTCTTTTAAATTTAGTGAAAATTGTAATAAAGTTGTAAATAGTGCTAATTGTGTATTAAGAATGATTAAAAGAACAATTGCTTGTAGAAAGAAAGATATTGTGGTAAGGCTATATAAGGCCCTTGTACGGCCCAAACTTGAATACTGCGTTCAGGCTTGGTGCCCATATCTTAAGAAAGATATTGATAAATTAGAGAGGGTACAAGCCAGAGCAACAAGGCTGGTATTTGACTGTCAAAAACTTAGTTATGAGAATAGACTAAAATTCATAGGATTAACCTCTTTAAGTGAGAGAAGAACTAGAGGAGATTTAATAAAAGTTTTTAAGATACTCAAAGGCTTCAGCAAAGTTAATCATAGTATTTGGTTTAATTTATCAACAACAGAAACACAAGGGGACATATTTATAAACTTAGTAAATTTAGAAGTAGATTAGATTTAAGGAAATTTTATTTAGTCAAAGAGTTATAAATGCTTGGAATAGTTTGCCAAGCGAAGTTGTGGAAGCAGAATCAGTGAATGCTTTTAAAAATAAATATCATAAACATAAGAACATGTAAATTAGATGCTAATTGCATGTTCGGTGTTATACATAGGCTATGTATAAATTTGACATGTTGACATGAAGTCTGTATGATTTGATTAATATTAATTGATTTTAGTTAAGAGCCGGATGAGTCTTAAACAAGCATGTATTTGCTTTCTGACTCTGTAATGTTATGTTAATTGTCAGCTAGTTATATCACGATGTGATGGCTTGCTTGCTAGTCGCTAATTTTAGCAAAATTACTTTAATTGCAGTTAGGTGCCGTTCTAATTTTGCGTAGTTTCCGATTTAATGTTAAATTGCATAGCAATAAAATAAAGTAAAGCGAAAGAAAATTTGAAATTATTCAACAAAATTTAATGTAGCAAGCAAATGTAGCTGAGCATCCATAATGCTTTAACTCGGAAGTCAAGTGTCATGCGAACAATTCTTATATTCGTGTATAAAACAAACCAAAATACCATTCTCTTTGTGATTTAGTGGTTTAATAGCGATCTTTCTGTAGCAACAGCCAAGGTGAAGCAAACTAAGGTTAATGTTAGTTTCCTCAATCGAAAATCGATATCAGTGACGGGCGAGCCCAGGATTTGAACCCCGCACATACTGATCCACGGTCGAGTGTCTTACCGACTTGCCACTGGTTCCAGCCTAGTAGGTGATAGCTGCAGATAATGGCAGAACCTGGTATATTTCTGGAGTAGTATTATTGCAGATATGAAGTGTTATTACATCTATGAAGACAATACCTAATAGCACAGCCCTTCTATAGCTTTTGTTCATCGTGCGATGTACTACAGTTGTACAGATGTACTACTAGATGAACACATATACACCTATAGGCTATGTGTACATCTAGACACATTTGGGATAAGCTTCTGTACCACGAGACAAAGCTTTTATCTCCGCCTACTTCCTGTTATATAGATATTAGCTTTAATTAAATCGCATAATTTCTTTAACGTTTCAGTTAATATTGAACGAGGCTTGTTCCACATTCTCAGCACACAGCTCGCATGAGCAGCTCACTCAGATCAGAGTCTTGTGATTCAGCGCAGTGTTACAGTGAGGTTCAGCTTCTTTAACCGTTGTGTAAAGTAATTCCGAACTCTTTCATAGACTCATTCATGTAATAGTCTATAGAAAAGTTTTAAATATAATATATTATAAAACAATTAGGCTAATTCATAATTTCATATATCAGAATTATCAATAGCAAAGTAATATTTATTAGACACCCAAGATAGTGGGAAATAAGTGATCACTTGAAAAGTAATTAACGTTCGTTGACAAAGATTAGATTACAGTAACGCATATTTTACGCAGAATTATTAAGCTAAAATTTAAGTTTCTGCACGTTTAGTTTGAGTACGATACTAAAACTAGTAGAATAATAAAGTCTGGTAATAAAAGCTAAGCAGAACTATCGAAGCCGTTCGTGGTGCCCTTTGGACAAATCGTTAACTGCCACATCTCTGGTCATTCTGGAAATACGTAGCGCATGTATATTTTAAGAGATTTCACGTTTTTGAATGTCATAAAACCCATATCGTTACATAACGAAACGATTTTTTAAATCTAGGAATTTTTAAATATAGTTAAGCTTTCAAATAAAGAACGCTTGGACCATTTGTTATTTTTGTCGCTCTGCTTGGATTTGTGTAATAGTGCCCGATGTTGTCATTGTTGACAGTAGCACTCTAATCGTCGTAGTTGCCACTTACTAGATTGCGGCCATTTGTGCGCATGGACGATCCCATACATGTAGATCACAATTTCGGTCTTGTAAAGCAAAAAGGTAAACACGCATTATAATGAAATGATCAACTATAATTCTTTATGTTGATATATATCACTTTTAAAACCACATGTTTAAACCGTTGGGCAATTTAGACCATTTTCTGTATAACTTGTCCAGGGAATGTCCGAGATTTTACTCTCAGATCAGCGCGTCTGGGATTCGAACCCACGTGGGTTCAATTCACCTCAGGATCTGTCATTTAAAACCTCATGACATTACCCCTAAGCTATTTAGACATTCCTAGATATACTTGTACGAATGATTCCTGAATAGTTGCCATTTGCTAATATATATATTTATTACTGATATCCACATGGAGAATGTTTATATAAACTTTCCAGAGATAATAAAGTCTAGCACACTGTTCATTAGTCATAAATATCAACAGTATAATTTCTGGAAAATCTTTGAGTACACTATTAAATGATACGATGCACATGTTGCATAATGGAATGACATATTCACCACTTCGCAAGCAAGGCTCTATTGATAACAACCATCTGATCAAATGGTGAAGCTTTCTTTATCTTCAGTAATATTGTGATCAGGAAGAAATATCATTTGCCTGCATTTGCATCCAATTCTGCATAATTGTTAACTTTACACGAATAACTTTATCTTAAAATTAATAGAATTTTCTTCAAATTAATGTTTTTAAATTCATTGATTAACTTTATTATATAAAATTAAGTTTGAGTCTAAGATTTGCGCTAGTTTAAATCTAAAACGTGCAGAAATGTAGAAAATAAGTACTGAATATTGGAAACGTCAGGGGATAACTATATCCTATAATATGCCTGATTTATTTTAAGAAGAGAGAATTCAGATGAAATCTCTATGCTTAAAATTAATCCATGAGAGCGAGCTGAAGCTATAGTAACTATTGGCAGTACTGGATGCGACAAATGCAGGATATTATCTGCTTCTCACGACAGGATATTATTTCATATTTCTTTAATTTATAAAAATATCTTCAAGAAATATTGCAGTAGTATTATAGCTCAATCTCAACCGCATAGTTAAATTTTTATTTCTCTAAGCCTGAATTTGTTAGATACCGTAGTATAAGTAGAGATAACTCTTGCATATACAGCTTCTTCTTCTAGTGCACTACCTAACGGCAGGTCCATGAAATATAACTCTTCCAACAACTTCTATTCTCAGCTGCTTCAGCTCTATATAACAATTTGCTATCAAATAATCCAAAATCCCATGTCTTAGTCTGCCTCTCAACACTTTTCCTCTGGAATCTTCGTTCCAATTACATCCTTCTGCAAACCATTCTCCTTATACTATTTCCCAAACATAGGCATGGGCATAGACAGAGATTACCAAGCTAATACGACCAAGAATCTCATTACCTGAATTTACCAGCACTGCTACCATCTTTCGTTATTCAATCATTAGTCAAAATTAGGTAGCAGGAACAAGGGAAGAAAGCCAAGGGCTTATTTCAATCCCCAATCATACATAATTACACCACCCAGCTTATTTTAAAACTATTCACCGACACCGCATTCACAACCTTCTCAATCAGAGTTCCGCCTATCAATCACCCTTTGAGAAAAAGAAAACTTTCCAAAGTCTGTCCTTACATTAGGCTTAAACAACTTATAGCCATGACCTCTTAATCCATTATTGGAGAATTTGAAAACATCTGTTGCTTTTAATTCGGTAAGCCCATGCATTATTATTAAAATAATGAGATTTCTGAATAAGTAGTTAAGCATTAGCTAATGTACAAAGGAGAGTATATGAGCCTACTTTCTTGAAAAATATTTTGAAATTACTTATTGGCAAAACATCTGTGCAACTCTTTCAAGTGGTTAGCAATAAGTTATTCTCAAAATATATGTTCTTAATTGTGGAGCGCCGAAATAATTTCAATAAGCTAACAGGAGCACTGAGAGATCACAGCAAAAGAAAATCACCCTTCTGCTTTCACAAAATATACATTAAAAATGAAACGGATTTCAAACATGAAAAGATGTAACTCATATTACTGCAATATATTAATCAGTTACTAATCAAAATAAATTACATACATAGCTTTCACGAATTGTTAGTCAATTACTTTAAAATTTAAGCAATTTTCTGAATTTCTCTGATTTTGATGTAATAAGTAGGCCTATAAGAAAATGAATTTAACCCAAGAGCCATTAGAACAGCTTAGAACACCACCAATGCATTCACCTGGAGCAACCTTACCACCAGGTCTCCTGGCTGATAACTATGACTACATATACGACCTGGAGAACCTCAGCTTCTACCACGCAGCCGATGACTGGAGCACCGACAAGTACTTCCTTCCAACCAGCGTAGTGCTTGGAATAACATTCCTCATTGGTATGACGGGTAACGTGTTCGTGATGTTCGTGATGGCCAGTGGAAATAGAACTAAACAATCTGTGACGTTCACCTTGCTGGCCAGTCTAGCTCTGTCTGATATCATCTTCCTCGCTGTGTGCGTACCCTATGACGTCCTGTCCAAGAACGCTCTTCAGTGGCCTGGAGAATATGTTCTCTGCAAGGTTGCAACTTTCATCGAAACACTTGCAGCCGCTGCCTCTGTCTTTAATCTCACAGCTGTGAGCATAGAGAGGTTTGCAAGTCTCTCTCTCTCTCTCTCTCTCTCTTAGTGCACTGCCTACTGGCAGATTCATGCTATATAACGCCTCCACTCATCTCTATCTCTATCTTCCGTTTTCCTCTTCATGTCCACATACCAGTTGATCTTTAAATCATCTATAACATTTCTTGTGATATACCATTATTCTTGGAGGATTCTGTTCATGAAGAGGTGGGCCTCCTATGCCTTCCTTAGCAGTATTTCGACTAACATTTACTGGGCAGGTGCGTAATTTCCGGAGAAAACAATCCTGTTTGCAAGTCTATGCATTGCTAAATTTGTATTTAACATGTAAGCATAATTTATATGCTTAGAAATACTGTCCGTAGAATATTTTCTCTACAAGTTGGCAAAGTAAAAATATTCTTGTAAGATATAATTTTCTTGACTGTATTGTAATATTTTCACTGTTTATGAAAATAATTTTTTCCCTAGCTGATTGCGATTTGACTCCAGAAATAGACTCCATTGTAATATTTTCACTCTATACGAAAATAATTTTTGTTCTAGCAGATTGCGATATGACACTAGAAATAGTCAATCAGAGAATATAATCGTGACAGCACATAAAAACCCTTGTCTGCCACTGTGAACTGACAATATTAATTAGCATTTAAGGTCTAGGAGCAACGGTAGGCCATCCTCCTGCTTAGCAGAGAACCCCTGAATATGATTAATTAAAAATGTATGGCATATAATATATCACACGATCATGACGCTGAATGATGTAATTCCCTCCGCCATTCGGGTATGCTCACTCTTTGTGAGAGAAAACTAAATTTCATTTTCTAGAAAATGTGTATTCTGTCTCGTTGTATGCGCATTGCGCATTGTGTACATTTTGACTCAGTTAGAAATAAATGATCATAGTTTTTCTCTCTCTCTCTCTCTCCCTCTCTCTTTTTTCTCCCCCTCTCTCTCTCAAATATTAGCGCTTTATAATGAATGGCCTGATGTAATTGGGGGGGGGGGGATTTAGCGCACTCAGTTAAGCTGCGCGTCAGTAGAACGATGTAAAGCCACGTTGCACGCGGTTAATAAATTGTGGGCGACCACTTTGGAAGACCGCTTGTAGATAGCTTTGAAAGTAAACAATCCTCAGGGTGATGGAAGTTATTCTTAAATCCGCGCCGGCTGCTATTGGAGCGCCAACAAAAGGCAACGATTACTAATAACCGTGGAGAGGAATGGAGGAAATAACGAAAACTACAAAAACAGAAACTTAAGAAAGGAAACATTGTAAACACATGCGGTATGTCATGTGTGTAACTATATGGAATAAAAAAATAAATTAAAAAAAACTGATCCGTGACAAATGACAGCGAAAAAGCCAATTACAATTAAATATAAGTTGTAGGCACTATGCAGAATCTCATATAAGCGTTATAAAGTATAGCCTTCGTAATTCTAAGATAGGAGTAGCACGATAGACTAGTTTCTAGTCTAGTATAATAGAATAGTTTATATACGAGATTATAAACTAGTTGTTAACTGGTCCATATAGTAGCCTGTAAATGGAAGTAAGATTATATTAGAAGACTAGATTATCTGTTCAAATCCTATTGTATGTGCTTCTATGATGTGGCACTATGGTCGTCGTTTACAATAGGTTATTGAATAGAGAAGTTTCCATCTTGCTATAATAAATGTATTAAAATATTTTTGGATACAAACGTTACAGCAGCCTAACCATCGCGCTGCTATAAACCGGATTGCCTAGTTTTGATACTATCCTTTCAAATTACAGATTAAAGTTTAGAATGTGCTTGCTGGATAATGCTAATATGCTAGTTAAGTGTTTTGATGTTCTGAGCCTATTATAGCCTTGTATGCCTAATTCTATAAGTAATTGTTTTAGGCCTATAGCTCAATTTATGCGCAGACTATTTGCTTTTCTGGTTTTTGTTGCATTGTTCTATGTGCAAGATTCATGTATGGGTTTTTACGCCTGAAATAAAGCAATAAATAAAAAAAAATTTTAAAAAATTATTTTGCAATAATATGGGAGCTGATCTCTAGCTAAATCAGTCTATTTTTCACTACGAGCAACGAGGGTTTTCTGTCCTAATATGTATCTCGTCTCATAAGATTTATGCTAATGCATTAAAGCACAGTCACGTACTGCTCTGAAAGAAAAGCTCATATAAGAATTTAGTCTTCATAAGATTAGAAAAAAATCCGACTGCTTTCTAAATTCTTTACATCGATCAAGACTCGGTACTGTTAAATAGTCTTGTGCCTATACTCATGTATGTTCCATGATAGGCTTATTGTTCTAATTCAATTTAATATCTTATATAGCTTGCAATTATATGGTATTTACTTTACTTCCAATTATTGTATCTTTATTACTTCCACTATCTTTTCAACAAAGCGCTTTAGAATAGGCTAGATAAGAAAGAAAGAGTTATAGATAAATATATTAAGGCTTATGATCCGGAACATAACGTGGCTTTCCTTGTTTTAATTTTTAATTAGAAATTAGACTTTAATCGTGTTATAAACTATGAGATCGTCTACATGGATCCTTTTATATTGTGTTCGTGGGCATGTTTGAATGCAAAAGGTTCGGTGTTTTCATAGATAAGACTAATAATATAATAAAGGTAATCTTTTTTAATTTGTAGTAGTATGTTATTATAGCCTTATACATGTAGTTATTATTACTTCATTAATAACATTTAGAGTTTAATACAAGAATGCCGTGGACTCTTAACAGGATCTTGACTGAAGTAATTATATTAATTTTTTGTACTTAAAATAAAATTATTAAAACGACTATAACAATAACAATAACATAAAATTCAATACTGATTGAGAGTTTTTATCGTACGTAACAAACTGACTAACGAGATATATCTACAGGCTTTTAGCATTGCCTAAAAGAAGTAAATTTTACTTTGTGTAAGCTAGTAAGGAGTGAAGACTACTTTGTATACGCTAGTAAGGAGTAAAGTTAACTACTTTGTGCAAGCTAGTAAAGAGTAAAAACTACATTGTTCAAGATAGCACGGAGTAAAAACTACTTTGTGATAGCAAGTATTAATTATAAATCATATCATTCATATCATTCCATATTCTAAGGAGGGGGAAGATCTTTTAAAAGAGGTCATAGAAGGTAGAATGGAAAGAAAAAGAGGCAGAGGCAGGCCGAGATAAGTTACGTTAGATGATTTAAAGACTCACTCATATGTGGAAATGAAGAGGAAAGAGGAAGACAGAGAAGAGTGGAGTCGTTATATACCATGGACCTGCCAGTAGACAGTGCATTAAGCGAGAGAAATCATTCATACACTTAAACGAACAATATCTTTGAACTGTTGTTGCATCATGTTATCTCCTGGGACAAGTGTACATCAACTGAATATTGCAGCTCATAGCCGTGTAGACCTGGGATGACAGCAAAATGCAAACTTGTGCCTAAAAACCTGCTTACATTGCAAAATTAAACTTGCTTACGGCCGTTTTATTTGTATTCTGTCTCATTGTATGCGCTTTTTGTATATTGGGATTCAGTTACAAATAAATGATCATGATTCTCTCCCTCTCTCTCCACATTGTTGTTTGCACCCTTCCTGCCCGTTTCTATGGCAAAATTAAGTCGCTTAGTTCGATATTTTAACTTTTCAATATTTGAATATTGATCAAATAAAGTAAAAATGAAAAGAATAGGAGGGAAAGATTAGTAGGGGACTAGGGTTAAAAATAGAATACTACTACCACTAATAAAAATAATAATAAGAGAATGGAGAATACCGCTAACTGTCCTTAAGGTACGAAGTTGTTCCTTTGGCCATTGAAACCATGGGCCCCATGAATCCCGATGGAGTTGACTTCATTAATGGCATAGGAAGGCTAATTGCAGAGCGAACCGGCGATAAGCGAGAGACCTCTTTTCTTTGGCAAAGGCTTTCCATACCTTTGCAAAGATTTAATGCAATCTGCTTCAGCAATTCTTTTAAGCAGCTAGATGGCCTCGAGTAGCCGGGCGGCGAGCACGTATTGCTCTAATCGTTTCTTATCAAACCTCCAGATGTTTACATCCGGTGTAAAAAAGAAATAATAATAAGAATAAGAAGAATAATAAAAATAAATAGGCCTGCTCATTTCTTATTATTGTATTTTTAGTGGTAATTATAAAAAGTGATAACTTTAGTAAGACATGAAATATCTTATGAATATTAATTGCAGTGCGGACTTATATTAATATTCGTCTACTGTATGTCCTTATATCTATTTTAATGTACTTCTGAAAGAAGTTTATATTTAGCTCTAACCTTTCACACAGTGGGTATCATTCGAGACTCGCTAGCTAATTTTCTCTCTTCTTCGAATCACGCTATTTATTCAATAAATGTTTTCGAATTTTGCTCCATATGGAACAGTATTCACACTACAATTCATTATTGAAGCTCTATGAGATTTTTCTCTTGGACCCATGAAACGAAAATTTATCGTTTCTACTAGAACAGTTTTGATAATATTAAAGATCTTTTAATTTCCTAACGAATTTGCATATGTATAACAGCGTAATTCCAATATTTTATTAACTATTTACATGTATCACTGATTATTAATATGGCTTCCGGTGTTGATCACCTAGTTATGACACCCATTCTATTGCCGCAAGGTAAATGACTTATTTGATTATAATTTTAATGATGCGATTTAATGTATACGATAGATATGTACGGATATTGATGGATCTGTCTGTAATTTGTGTCTGTAAAATGTGATTGTTTTAGTTTTTGATTTGTTTTATTGAACATATTTCTCTATAAGTCGAATCGTAAAATTAACCTTTTCTTTTTTAACGTAGATCATGACGTCAACGGTCAGTCACGTTACAATGAAAATCCCTGATCACAGGAATAGATCTGTAGCCTATACTAGATTTTAAGCAGATTATTATCACGAACTATGATAATCCAGCATTTACCTTCATTAAGATGCTCCCAGCTTTTAAAGCAAAAACTTGAAAACTCTTTCCAAGGTTCATCTCTGTATAATAATTTCTATATATGTTTCCAGTAGTATACTTTTTATGTACTTTCACAAATACTTTGAAACTATCATTAGTTCAATCACATTCTCAAACTTCCAAAAAATAGCTTAAAAATCTGCATAACCTTGGCTAATTTGAAAACTTGAACCAATAAAAAGATATTTGAACTTTATTGCATTATAATTGTAAGTTATGAACTCAAAGAAATGAAGTTTTGATAATTATTTTTAATTGAAAGTGGAATGTACTGCCTATAACGGATAGGAGAGAATGACTGGTAAGCATGTAGGTGGTAGGAAATTAGAAGTGAAAAATTTAACCTAATTCCGTAAGTGGTCGAGTAATTCATTGATACAGCCATTTGACTTTTCGCTACGCGGAAACGCTTAACAACAACAAAAAGTGCGACGTAGCGTTCTCTAATTTCTCTGAATACTACTCAATCTTTATCCAATCAATCCTATATATATATATATATATATATATATATATATATATATATATAAAGTATATTATAATGTATATATATATAGATATATATATATAGATATATATATATATATATATATATATAATATATATATATATATATATATATAGGCATATAGGTATATTACATCGCCATTTCTTCATCATTATCATAGCTCCATCATGATCATCGTCAACCATCATACATCATCAAAAGTGTAATATACCCGGTCTATTTGGTATATAGACCCGAATATGTACGTTACAATGCAGAAATTCTAAGAGTCGTGTGTGGGACATTGAGGAATGGATCAACCGTAAACTGTACTTGTAGTAAGAGGTGAGTGAGCAAAAACTAAGGAAGCAACGGAAATCACTGCTGACATACTATTTCTAAGCTAGAGGTTACATTAAGGTGTGGATAAGGGCATAAGGCATAGCATTTTGTGAAAGGATTAACTCGATAACTCAATTCTTTTATCACCGGACCGGCACCGTTTAGGATCTTTTTCTTTCTCTTCAGCACAATGTCATGTTTTTTCAGATCGTTTGGGGTGAATCGATTTGTAGTGACATAAGATGGTGGGACGACGCTGACATCATCCTTGTAAGAGGAAACGGACATTAAACCTTTATTTTTATTATAACGGTGAAGTAGCCTTTAAGGAATGCGAAAACTGCATGTATGTACCTTGGACTTGCCTTTTGGAAGAATACTAGAGAGAGAGGTGTGCAGAAATTTTAAACATAGCTTAGTAATTTTTATGTTCATTAGTAGGCCCCTACATAGAGATCACAATTTAGAATGCCTCTGTCTTTCTTGGCAATATCGAACTTGATGTAATCAAAGTCAAGCTGATGAACAAAGCTATTGAGGCATTCACTAAGCTACTGAGACATTCACTGAGCTATTGAGACATTCACTACACTATTGAGACATTCACTGAGCTATTGAGTCATTCACTGAGCAATTGAGTCATTCACTGAGCAATTGAGTCATTCACTGAGCTATTGAGACATTCACTAAGCTATTGAGACATTCACTAAGCTATTGAGACATTCACTGAGCTATTGAGACATTCACTAAGCTATTGAGACATTCATTAAGCTATTGAGACATTCACTGAGCTATTGTGACATTCACTAAGCTATTGAGTCATTCACTGTGCTATTGAGTCGTTCACTACACTATTGAGACATTCACTGAGCTATTGAGACATTCACTGAGCTATTGAGCCATTCACTGAGCTATTGAGACATTCACTACACTATTGAGACATTATACGTAGTAAATATGTTTATAATATTGTTCTCAGATACGCTGTGATCGTGCACCCGGTCAAGTCTCGCAGCTGGTTCACCGTGAGCAGAACCCACAAGTTCGCTGCGGTGGTCTGGACCACCGCTTTCATCATCGCCGCCCCTGTTCTCTACGTCATGGTATGTCCGCATTGTGGCGTATGATGGTTGTATGTACTGATGAATACATTACTCAACTTAATGTAATGCATAGGCCTACAAATATAATGTATTATTGAAATAAACATAGTTCTCTTTCTCTCTCTCTGTCAGTGTCTCTCTCTCTACTCTCTCTCTCTCTCTCTCTCTCTCTCTCTCTCTCTCTCTCTCTTTCTCTGTGTATCTACTGCCGATTGTTGAGGTCCACGTACTACAGTGTATATTTACTGTATTACAGTAATATTTACAGCGATTTAGGTATGTCAGATTATTTAAAGACCCACTTATATGTGGATATGAAGAGGAAAGCGGAAGTCAGAGTGGATGCGCTATATACCATGGACCTGCCAGTAGGCAGTGCACTAAGAGAGAGTGAAAGAGAGTTAGGGACAGTAATTTGTATTATTTTACTTATATAGTATTATCATTATCAACAACATTCATGTAGCCTTATTTTAAATTATTTTGGTATCGATATAGTTGTCTTATAAATTGTCAGTATAATATATGTAACTGCTTATACAGTAGAGAGGCTTAGAAAAGGCTGGGTATTTTGGTTTTATTGTAATAGGGAGGAAAAATGAGAGAGTTAATCATAATATTTAAAAATGATTAGGAAGTCGCGAATTGGCTATCAAGTCGAAAACCTAAATTAGTAAAGGCAGCTATAATACATTTCCGTGAATATTGGTTCCATTGAGATTTCATTGATTATATCTCTGTATTAGTCGTTCTGTGAATTTATATTTATTATTTAAAGTCGAAGACAATTTCACAGAAAAATTCATAGTATAGAAATAAAAAAGATAGAAATGTTAATTACTAACACGTTATTATAGTAAAATAAGCATTATGACTAACCAGTGTAAATTTAACTAATTTAATTTTAACTAATTTAATTACTCAGGTAAATCATAGACCTATTTAAAGTTGGCACTGATTTTAAAGAGTGCCATAATTAAGGACTCGATGTAAGGTCAGGCCTTTGCATGCTTTCTGAATAAATGTCCTGTTAATTAGAAAATTACTTTATGTCGTGAAAATTTAAGTAGCACACAACACATTGATGTCCTTCTTGATAGCCTGTTCGGTCATACTAAGAGGCTTCCAACTCTTGCATTAAAACTATGCCATTTTTGCAATAATTCCATACAAAAGGTTAAAAATTCATTCTCCACTCTGCTTTCAATGTAAAGTTTCATTCGTTTGATAGTTAACACCCAACGGCGTGAGATATGTGTAATTGTACACTTTTGCTCTTAAGCAATACAATACGTCTCTAATGAAAGTAGCCTATGTGCTATTAGTCTTGAAGAGAGATTCTATTCCAGTGAATATTTTTAAAACCAGTAATTACTAAAAGTAATAGATATTATTAAAAGTGATAGATATCAACATTGTTGATAATTATTAATATTAATAAATAATAAATAATAAATAATATTAATATTATTAATATTTTATTTATTTATTATTATAATCTATTATATGAGAATATTATGATTAATTTGATATAATATTATATTGTACTGAAATATAGCTATTCATAAATCTCTGTATATAATGTGTTTCTACGACGTCATTTAAAGTAAATACTGCTGTACTAGTCTAGCACTGCTAAACTAGACTAACATTGCTGAACTAGACCAGCACTGCTGAACTAGCCTAACACTGCTGAACTAGCCTAACACTGCTGAACTAGCCTAGTACTACTGAATTAGTCTAGCACTGCTGGACTAGTCTAGCACTGCTGGACTAACCTAGTACTACTAAACTAGCCTAGCACAGCTGAACTAGCCTAGCACAGCTGAACTATCCTAGTACTGCTGTACTAACTAGCACTACTGAACTAGACTAGCACTGCCTTACTAAGCTAGCACTGCTGAATTGGCACTGTAAGACGGGCTGGTAACTACTGAAATAGGGAAATACATTTACTAAATAAGTTGGACTTAGACATGGGGGTATAAAACACAAGTTATTATAGAAATTCATAAAGCTCTATATTTGATTCTCCGCCAAATGTCAAGTCCGAGGCATATATTTCTATTTCGGAGATTATTTAATAGAACATACACTATCAATCGAATTGTTGATTTCATCACGATGATATGTCATTTTAATTTGTTTAGCCATAATTATAGCTTTCATTATATATCATCTCAGGGTATCTCCCATTGCCTTCACGTGTTCCTAATTAACCGTCTCTTATGAGACATCCGGATTATCACTCGCTATGTATGGGACCGATTATCTTATCCATGTGTAACTTAAATACGTCTAGTTCTATACGAGAACACTCCTGTTATATGTTACATAGTGAGTTGATTATACAGTATGTAGAGAGTAATATACTGAAGTCACGGACATTCAAATCGATAACATTTTATAAATGTTACCTGCATTAATTTTTTATATTTTATGACAAGACAGTTTTTTAATTAAAGGTTAAATATTCCGCATAGTGTAATTATCAACCAAGATGATATCTAGGACTTTGAGTAGGATATGACATGTTTATTAGCTTGACAAAATAATTACTAAAGTACATTATCCATTAGCCGGTCCTCTTTGAATATCGGGGATGTAATTTTCTGATCAATTGCATAGAATCGACCTCAGAATAAACGACAAATGATAATGATATTAGCTATAATAATGGCTTAGTACATTTTTTTTAGTCACTAACAACATAGTATAATACCAGAACAGTTCAATGTACATTTTGCTCAGTCATTTAGTAGATTATGATGTTATGCTCTGAGCGTTCAGCTGTTTCAACATTCTTAAAATTCTGATTAAAATCTTGATTATGACAACTCTCATACTTGACTGCGCCCACTCGCAGGATCTAGAGATAGGACTGTACTATGACTCAACGTCCCATGTCGTGATACGAACATGTGGAGACAGCAACCTGGATAGAGTGGGCGGGATAGTCTTCTCCTGGTATCTCCTAATCATCGTCTTTATACTTCCGGTCTGCGTGATGGGATTCTGCTACTCGCTCGTCATCCAAGAGCTGTGGTTCAGCACCAAGCAACTAGACACTCTCACAGCCAATCACAGGTCTGACGTGATGATGATGATGATGATGATGATAATGATGATGATGATGATGATGATTGTGGTGATGATGATGATGATGAAGATGATGATGAAGATGATGATGCTGATGATGATGATGACATCATCCCTGACATCATCTCTGGATGAGGAAACGGACGTTAAACCTTTATTGTTATTATTATTATTATTATTATGATGATGACGATGATGATGATGATGATGGTGATCGGTATGGTGATGATGATGATGGTGGTGGTGGTGGTGGTGATGATGGTGATGATGATGATGATGATGATTATGATGATGATGATGATGATGATGATGATGATGACATCATCCCTGACATCATCTCTGGATGAGGAAACGGACGTTAAACCTTTATTGTTATTATTATTATTATTATTATGATGATGACGATGATGATGATGATGATGGTGATCGGTATGGTTGATGATGATGGTGGTGGTGGTGGTGGTGATGATGATGATGATGATGATGATGATGATGATGATGATGATGATGATGACATCATCCCTGACATCATCCCTAGATGAGGAAACGGACGTTAAACCTTTATTATTATTATTATTATTATTATTATTATTATTATGATGATGACGATGATAATGGTGATGGTGATGTTGATGGTGATGTTGATGGTGATGGTGATTGTGATGGCGATGATGATGATGATGATGATAATGACGATGGTGGTGATGATGCTGGTGGTGGTGGTGGTGGTGGTGGTGGTTGTGATGATGATCATGATGATGACGATGACGATGACGATGATGATGATGACTTCCATACATACTTCCAATAGCCTGTCCAGTGTTTTTCCCTCAAAATATTTCATGAATTTTGCTGTTATATCATATATCCCTGCAGCCTTTCCTTTCTTTGTGCCATTAATTGCAGAATAAATTTCCTCCTTGTTTATATCAGGGACCCTTTCATAATATCCGTTTACATTTCTTCTTCGAGTTTAAAATTCACCTAAACGGGCTTACAGACCTTTTCATATAATTCTTCTATATTCTCTTTATCCTTTCTTAAATTATTACAGCTCTGTCTCCTTCTCCCCATCTTTACCATTTATGTTAATGCTCATTGCGTCTCCTTTCTTTTACTTACAGGTTCTTGTCAATTGGCTGACGTCCTGGTACATTACATCAAATCTTCCTCTTATCTCATATTTTTCCAATTCCTCACTTTTTCACTCCACCAATAAGCTTTCGCCCTTGCTTTGTCGTTATTTTCTAAGCTCATTGCTTGATACTTCATATTCCCTTCGGCCATAACTCCAGCAATACTTTTTCAGTTTCTTCTTTCATTCATGTTGTCTAGCAGTTCCATTGTGATCTGAAGTTGTTTTATGATGAGTACACTTATATACTATTACTGCATATACATATATGCATATACATTGTATGTATATTCATGTATATGTTTAACATTGTAGATACCATGCTGGAAAAAAGCATGAAGCAAGCGGTTCAGTGGAAGGAACTCATCTCAGCGAATTGCATGTATTCAGAAAGCAAGCAGATCTCAAGCAAGCAAGAAAACAAGTAAATGCCGCATAATGCATAATACGTGTATCATCGTGAAATCAGAATAGTAATCAGGTTCATTTCAGCTAAGTCAGCTTGGATTCATACAAAAGTAATAGAGAAAGTGAAATGGGATCAAGAGGCCCGAAGATAGTGGCATGTCCCCAAGCATATATCCAACTAGATATAATTTAAATCAATTTAAACTTAGTTGACCTTAACATATAGCATAGCCTACACGAAATGCGTGCAGACGTACAGACGTGCACAGATAACTAGCTAATGGGTAGGGGGAGGGGTGGAGGGGAAGGAGTGCGTAAAGTTGGATAAGGAATATTCCAGACAACAACAATACGATTAGAGTGCTACTGTTGCCCGTGACAACGTCGAGCACTGTGGAACCAAATCAAAACCGATGAGTAGATTGAGGGGTCAATAAATGGTGCGAGCTAAAATCCGGGTAATCGGTCCAAGGAAGGGTACTAGTGGAATGATATAAGATGTATGATATATGACATGATATATCATATATGGAATGATATATAATATTTGGAATGATATATGAGAGGACATGAGGTAAACTATACTCTGTGAAAGCACAGACTGTGAGATTATTTATGTAAAGCTTCTGACCACTAGATTAGGACTCTCTGTGACACGTAAATGTGAAGCTGTGTAATTTATTTATATTATTAATTTATTTATATTATTAATTTATTTATATTATTTAGTAGTTTAATCATTCAAAACTACCCAGAGAGCATACTTGCGCACAAACAAATTGTGCGACAGAAATATTTACTTAAATGATACTGATTGCAGGTCATCAAGATGCTGTTGATCATAATTGTTCTCTTCTTGTTGTTCTGGGGGCCCAAGTGGACGATTAACGTCATCAAGCGGCTGGACTTGCGACTGTTGAAAAGTGAAATCGGACTCATTGTTGTGGTAAACTACAAGCCAATTACTTAGACATCAAATATCAATTGCATTAATTAATTAGACGTACAATTTTTTTAAATATATTTTATTAGCATTTAAAGTCTGCAATATATAATGTGAGACGTGGGTGTCATAGAGCCTACTTCTACTGATGAAGACAAAGTAGACCAAATTTTATAAAGAACATAGCAAGTGTCGGAAGTATCATAAGGTTAATCAAGATCATATAAATAATCTAAGATACCATACCTTTACACAGGATATCGTAAGATATGGCAAAGAGGCAAACTTTTTGTGTGATATCGCCATGCACAGTAGGTTGAAGGAATAATTTGGCTGAAGCCAATGACGATGTCGTTAAGATATTCGACCACGGATCAGTATGTCCGAGGTTCAAATCCTGTGTTCGCCTTCACTGACATCGTTTTCGAGTGAGGAAACTGACGTTAAACTTAGCTTATTTAAATTCTGTATGAGCATGAAACTGGACAAGTAGGAAGTTTATACCTGGGATCTGAGACTAGGAAGAAATTTATTTCGAGATTCTCTACAATCTGTGATTGCATTTTATTACTCTATAATTTGTGATATAATATATTTATTATATTTATTATTCTTCTACAATATACTCTTATACTGCAGTACAATTCTATATTTAATTATCTAAAATCTGTAGCCTACTGGTATGAGTATACACGACTTATTTGGCATATAGGCCTATAACTTAATTGTACTTGGCATGGCTGTAACATATTTCGTTCTCTAACATTAGTTTAATTAAATCGTCATTAAATTTTTACAAATGCTAAAATCAAAACACATATTTCCGAAATCCTATTTTCATCTTCCTATTTAACATATTTTTCCGACGTTTGCATGCTTACAAGCTCCCAATTCTTAATAAGCGCATACATACGATAAAGCTGATTCGATTGTGTACGATATCATTGTGAGAAACTAATAATAACAATTTCTGCGTCAGAATTAATTCGTACAAGTTTAATATAATAGGCTATAATACAATTGCAGAAATTATTAAAGGACAGAATCAATCAATCAATCAATAAGAATTTAATGTCCGGTTCCTCGCCAAGGCAATGTCAGAATATATGCATAGCAGATAACGCTATATTTCATCTGTTAATTGTAAATCATTAGTTAATTAAAGTTGACCTAAATAACGACTCAGTTTTAATTTTATTTTAAAATTTTAACCTTTAATATTATAACCTGTAATATTTAGACATTCTATATATTTAATATATATAGCGTAGGGGCAACGTCGTGAAGTTTTGAATGACAGATCCTGAGGTGAATTGAACCCTCGTGGGTTCGAATCCCGGCTGCGCTGATCTGAGAGTAAAATCTCGGACATTCACTGGACTGGTTATACGGAAAAGGTCTAAATTGCCTAACGGATTAAACATGTGGTTTTAAAAGTGATAGATATCAACATAGTTCATTATTCACTATAATGCGTGTTTACTTTTTTTAGCCTTTTTATTGTAATATCTGATTGTTTCTCTGCAGCTGGTAACCAATCTTCTACCATTCGTTCACTGCTGCTTCAACCCGTTCATCTACAGCTTCATGTCGACTAACTTCAGACGAAGCGTTCGTGAGAAGTTCCACCGGATACTGACGACTTCGAGGAGACGTCCACCAGCGGAGAGTCGCACTGGAGCTGATGGAGTGAAGGTGGCTGCAATCCATGTTCCTCATACAGGAACCATGGAGAGCAGGAACAGCCACAGCTGTGCCTATAAAACAGCTGTCAACAACAGAATTGTAAATAACCATCCGTAGCGCTGAGTGAATTATTAGATTTTAAATTAACATATTATAAAGAACTTTAAATAAAAATAATAATTATAATACTAATAATAATAATAATAATAATAACAATAACGAGGCAGTTGCAAGACGCCATCCTTCATAAGTGCCCCCTTTCTGCCGATAGATCCATTGACGTTGCGTTGTCAGTTTGGTCCAAAAGCCTCACCTCCAGTGCTCCACCTTCTAGCTCAGTCAGTAACCAGAAATCATGGGACCGTCTTATAGTGGATCGGATTTATACCAGTCTGCTAGAATCCCAGTCCAATGCAGTAGACAGAGCACGACTCCTAGCTGTATCAACCAAAAGAAGCAGCGACTGGCTTCATGCTCTCTCTGTTGCTTCTTGTGGGCTTTTTTTAGACAATGAGGCGATTCGAGTAGCCGTTAGTTTCCGTTTAGGGGCGAAAACTTGCGAGCCTCACATGTGCCCCTGCGGTCATGAAGTCGACGCTTTAGGTCTCCACGGCCTCTCCTGCAAACGAAGCTCAGGTAGAATGTCTCGCCATCACAATTTAAATGACTTAATATGGCGAGCACTTTCAAGAGCAGGCATCCCTTCCTCTAAGGAACCAAGTGGGTTGTCCAGATCAGACGGCAAGCGTCCGGACGGCTTGACTTTAGTGCCCTGGTGCAACGGTAAATGTGCCGTATGGGACGTCACGGTCATTGACACTATGGCAAACTCCTACCTGAATACGACTTCAGTCACAGCCGGTGGAGCTGCTGTTCATGCCGCCTCTAGGAAGTTGGATAAATACCGTGATCTGTCCTTAGGATATGAAGTTGTTCCGGTGGCCATTGAAACCATGGGCCCGATGAATCCCGAAGGAGCTGACTTTATTAATGGCATAGGCAGACTTATTGCAGAGCAAACCGGCGATAAGCGAGAGACTTCTTTTCTTTGGCAAAGGCTTTCCATGACTTTGCAAAGATTTAATGCAGTCTGCTTCAATAATTCTTTTAAGCCGTTTGATGACCTCGAGTAGCAGGGCGGCGATTCAGCACGTATTGCTTGAATCGTTTTTATCAAACCCAAGGTTTTAAAAAAAATAATATAATAAAATAATAAAAAAATAAAATAAAAAAACAATAATAATATTGCTAATAATAATAATAATAATAATAATAAGATTTAATGCAGTCTGCTTCAACAATTCTTTTAAGCCGATTGATGACCTCGAGTAGCCTGGCGGCGTTTCAGCACGTATTGCTTGAATCGTTTTTATCAAACCCCAGGTTCTTTACACCATGTAAAATAAAATTAAAATAAATAATAATAATATTATTATTATTAATACGTTTAATAGCATACATTAATATTGAAATGAACTAAGTGATATTATCCATGTTGTGTCCGGGTTGCTTGAAGAATAGACCAACCTTGTAAATATGCACTTTTCAAAGAGGGCGACATAAAAACAAGATCCAAACCAACATCGGAAAGGGCATTCGGTTGGTGAGCGCTTGGGCTCCAGAAATTGCTATAGTATTTTAAACGAATGGATAAATAACGAAGGTCTATTCGTATCCCGACTAGAGATGTGAATCGAACCGAACCCGAACCGAACCGAACCCTAAAATCTTGAAATTTGACCGAACCGAACCCGAACCCCGACTCTGGCCGAACCCGAACCGAACCCGAGCCCAGACTCTACCGAACCCGAATCCAACCCGAACCCAGACTCTGGCCGAACCCGAACCCTGACTTTGTCCAGACCGAAATGAGCTCTTGAAGTTCCTTTCTCCTTCGCCAGCCTCAGGAGAAAAGAACAATTTTCTTTTCAGCTATTTTTCAGTCTGCCTTAAGATATTATGGAGATTATTTGACATTATACTGTATAAAGATAGTAAGAACAATACAAATATATATATATATATATATTAGTTTTTGTATTTACATGTCTTACAGTATCTAACAGCATATATTCAGGTAAAGCTAGTTCCGACACAAATTTTAACATTATTAACAGATAGCGATACAAGGATTGGTAGCATTACAAAGGAATGGTAGCGGGAAGCGAGACTGGTCTACAGAAGATAATGGCTAGTCTGAATGTTACGACATTGAAATATGGAAGTAGGATTAGCATAAACAAGAAAAAAGTGATGAGAGTATCCCAGAATAAAGGTGAAGTCAATATATTCAATATATTATAATAAATGTTACGAAATTGGAACAGGTAGGCCTAAGGAGTTTCAAGTATTTACGTCATACTATAACAGATGACGAAAAATGTGAGACTGAAATGTATAGTAGGATTGCACACGAAAAAGAAGCCTTCGATAATTGGAAAGAACTTTTAACAAAAAGCCTAAAGAAAGACACTAAGATAAAGATATAGCGAAAACCTTCGTATGGACCACGCTATTATATGGATGTTTAGCATGGACCTTTAGGAAGGAAGATATCAGGAAACTGGAGGCATTGGAAATAAGGATATTGAGAAGAGTGGAAAGGATCAACTGGACTCAAATAAACTTCTACAGGTAGTTTCATTTTGAAACCCTAAGGTAAATTATGAAGTTTATTACTGGTACAGTTGATAACAAGCGGTATATATTACGATCATTTTTCTGTGGAAGTACACGAGCTTAACAAATCGTCCTTATTTGTCATATGTATGTTAATAAATTACACTATGTCTCTGAAATATTGGATCAAATTTTAGCCAAGACATTTCCACTTAATTGTAAAAGTTTCTAATATATAGGCCTAGTGACAACATTTATTTACAAATTGATGAAGCATTCTATTTGATGGCTATAATCAAGGAGAATATTTCAGATAGGGCCTACAGTAATAAAGCTAAATTTCTATTCTATGAACATTTGTTGGTCAATTTACAATATTTTTTAGAAATGTACAGGAATAAATACCACTTCTCTCCTTTTTTCACTGTCATATTTTTACTCAGGTGAAAAATGTAGCAGTTATTACGATTATTCTTAATTATAATTAATTAAAATGTGGCAGTTATTATTTTAAACATGTTTATCATAACGATGCTTATTATAAGTAATGTTAAACAATTGCAAAATTATCCAAACCAAACCATTTTGAACTCGAATCGAACTCTTGTGAGGTAGAAAGCAAGCCGAACCCGAACCCTTATTCTAACCGAACCCGAACCGAACCGAACTTTCATTTTCAACGAACCGAACCGAACTCTGGAAATTCATAAAATTCCCATCTCTAATCTCGACCCTAGTTAATCTAGGATTTAAGGGAAGATGATAGGCCTAATGATGATTACAGTGAAATAATTAAATGCGTTAATATCAAACACTTTTGGTGCCGCATTTTAAAACTGTTAGGCAATTATCGAACACACCAGAGGTCAATTCATTTCGGGCTCTTTCATTTAAAATGTCTTGACGCTAACTGACGCCTCTAACCACTCCTCTATTAAGACATTCTTAATATGATAGGCCCATCTATAAATTTTAGTACAGCATATTTTAATCGCTTAAAAATAACTATTTCTCAGAAGCATATACCGGTACTGGAATTTCATGTAATGTCTTATTATCTCGTCTAGGTCAGGAATTAAGCCAAGATGTGTTCAATTAACCGCCGGTACTGTCACTCGAAATTTCAAGACGTTCGATGCAAGAACTCTATTAATTCTCTGATCTATACTGTTAACCAAACGCACTTGTACCTACATGCTTTATTTTTGGACACTTCAAATTAAATTCCATAAACATTAGAAATATTATTATAGGCACAATTAGGCCAACTCATAATTGTTAAATAAAGTTAGACTACTTATTTACAGTATATTTAATTATTCTGTTAGGACATAAACACTGACACTAAGTATAGTCAAAACCTTTAGTAGTTCTCAAAGCCATAGACTATAATACATGTATAGGAGTCTATTCGTTTTGAACGCTCTCCGATATTACCTTTCAAACGAGAGTTTACCCACAGTAACCCATAACTGCACACAAAGGATTATTATTATTACTTATTGGCTGATACTTGTTAATCTTGTATAAAATACTGGTAGAATGTTGATAAAAAAACTTGTCAAATACAAGGTTGGAGACAGTGGCGACGTCGGTAAGATATACTACAGCGGATCAGAATATGCGGGGTTCATATCGCCTATTACTGACATAGCTCTTGAGTGTGGAAACTGACGAAAACATTACCTTTATTATAAAATATGTTTATTAGAATGTCTTAATAGCGTAACGGTAACTTCATGAAGTTTCAAGTGGCATATCCTGAGGTGAATTGAACCATTGAACCCTCGTGGGTTCGAATCCCGGTCGCGCTGATCTGAGAGTAAAATTTCTGACAATTACTGGACTGGTTTTACGGAAAATGGTCTAAATTGCTTAATGGTTTAAACATGTGGTATTAAAAGTGATATACCGCGTGCATTTTAAGCATGTCACAAAAATAACAGTTGTAGATATAGGCAATTGCTTTGCTAGAACTGCAAAGGTTGAACCTATAACACTATATCCAACACATTAAGATTTAGTTGCAGAATGGGAAAATATGCTCTCAGTCAGTGACAGTCACAGGCTACCTGATGTTCAAGGAATGATCGATGTTTAGCGACTTGTATATATTACATGGACGGACCAACAATTAATGGTAGTGATTGGCACAACGCCTGAGTCAGTATAATATTAACACTCCTAGTTTAATTAGAGGTGCCTATAGACATTAATTAACCCACTAACTCCCCTTCTACACTCCACAGACGCTCAGAATTTCAACGTGAAATACCAATAATTGCTTGACAATAGCCTATATGGGCTATAGCAATTTCAATGTAATAGCAATAACAATAATTAATAACAATAATTATTGTTATTAATTATCTACTTGTAAGTTATATAACTATAAATATAAATACTATTAAATAACTATCCCTATTTTTCTAGGGACTATATGAATGTGAATTGCGCACTTGTCCAACACATTAAGATTTAGTTGCAGAATGGAGTTAACTAAAGTTAACGTCAATTATACGTTTTGAAACTCACGCAGTCTTTACTTTTCTTCTTTTTTTAGGATGTCAGGCTGAAAGGTTCTTTAGGTTTGCTAATTGTTTGGGTGAAAGTTCTATTTCTAACCTCGACTCTCCGTTTAGATTTTGTTTACTAACAGAAGTGCCACACCCACTCCACGTCGTCTTGGACGTGAGATTGAAGTACGTGGAGGTTGTGATTTGTTCAAAAATACCCCATAATAGTTATGTGAGCCGTACACTTGTATAAATATCTGCTTCTTAGTGTTTGCTGGACTATAATTTTGTGGTTGACATTATTGTCACTCTTCGTGAGTTTGGATTATAATAATATAGGCTTTTTCATATACAGTAGCTTTAATAATATAATACTAATAATAATAATAATAATAATAATAATAATAACAACTATTAGAGTGCTACTGTCATCAATGACAACATCGAGCACTATTGAGTCAAAATCAAGCCGGCGAGCAAAAGAAAGGTCCAAAACGGTGCAAAATTCCAAAATCCAGGTAATCAGTCCTAAGAAAAGGGAATTAAAGAAAAGGAGGTTTAGGCGCAGGTCGCTGCTCATGGACACTGGATGGAAAAGAGAGATGGAAAGATAGGTCTTCAACTGCCTATGGAACTGCATAGGAAAGCAAAGGCCGATGTGCGTCAAATGAAGATTTCCGAAGATTGGATGGAAGAGAATTCCAGATCTGCGGTGCAGCATACTGGAAAGAACGATTAGATAGCTTAGAGCGCGAAGGTAAGCTAGGTCTCATAAGAGTAATTAATTTAGAAGACCGAGTAACAGCAGGCTGCATCACTTTAATCAAGTGAGACATACAAGTTTGTCCAGGAATGGTGATGGACTTATAGGTTAACGAAGCTGTTTTGTAAATGATTCGCTCTTTAATAATCTTTAGCCAGTGCAAAGAATTTAAATTGGCATAACATGTGAGTACTTGGAACCACAAAAAATTGCTCGCGCAAGAGAATTCTGAGCAAACTGCAATCGATCAATCTCACAGCCAGGGAGATTTAAAAACAGGGTATTGCAGTAGTCCAATTTCGATTGCACAGTGGCAGCACCAATTGTAGCAGCTGTCTCACGTGACAAATATGGACGTATTCGACGAAGGTCTCGGATATGAAAGAAACATGCTTGTGAAGTTTTAGTTATGTGTTCGTGGAAGGTTAGGTGTTTATCAAGGATAACACCGAGATTTGTCATAGAAGAAACAGGTGTTATTGTAATATCCGAAGATAACGAATGAGTTTTCCCATTCAGCTTCAGAAGCTGTTGAGGTGTTCCAATCAACAAGAATTCAGTCTTAGATGGAATAAGTGCCAAAAAATTAGCAGACCTCCAAGAGGATATAGACTGAAAACTTTGTTGCAGGAGGGTTTCAGCATCAGAGTTGGAGTTAGGGGTGAAACAAGTGTACATTTAAGTGTCATCAGCATATAGTTCATGATCAATAGAATGAGAAGAAATCAGTGAACTTAAAGGTGCTGTATATAGGTTGAAGAGGATAGGACCAAAAACGGAGCCTTGAGGCACACCATACTTTAAGTGGGAAGGCGAAGAGATGTACTCCATCACTTCCACACTAAAAGAACAATCAGTCAGATAGGAGGAATACCAATCAAGAACAATTCCACGAATACCGAACCAGGAAGAAAGACATTCCAGAAGAATATTTTGATCAATGGTATCAAAAGCGGCCGAAAGATCAAGCATACATAATCCAGTTAAGCGTTGTGTGCACATGGCATTAAAAATAGAATTGCACGCAGATGGAAGCACCATTTCAGTTGATCGATGCTTAGTATAAGCAACTTGATGCTTATTAAATAGATCGTTGTAAGAGAGATGAGTAGAAAGCCTCTGAGGAACAATTCTTTCAGTGAGTTTAGATATGTATGACAGATTAGATATAGGCCTGTAATTCGACAATGATTCCTTATCCTGTGTGGGCTTTTAAACAATGGAGTAGTAACTGCACGCTTAAAAGCTTAAAAGAGCAAGGAAATATGCCAGTAGAGAGAGAGAGAGAGATTAACAATCAATGTTAATACAGGAGCAAGTATGTGAATATACTTCTTTAAAAGAGACGTAATATATCGAGTTATCATACAGTTCACATGTATATAATTAGTGCTCTTAAAACTTAGCTATCAATTGAACTAATGTACTCCTTTAATCTCAAACGATAGTTGTCACTACTGATTCTGGAAAGTTGACTAAAATGGATGCTAATAATTTCCTTATATTGTTCGAATATTAAATTTTTTAAAATATTGCATGATACTAATTTAAATGATGTATTTGAGAGTTTTATTTTTTATTTTGAGAGTTGAAATATTTCTATTTATGTTGATTTCAAACAAAAATCAATGAAGTGATTTTTAGTAATTTAGTTTTGGAATAGTTTGCGAGTTTTTACTTGAATAAATATATGGCAACCTGTATAAATATTGTGAATGAGTTTATATGAATCATTTGAAAACCTGGCTCCAGCGCGAAAAGGATAGGGAAAAGTCAGTAATTTACTTGGGAATGGTTTTTTATTTTCTAATTATCTGTGTGGTAATAATATTTTTATATACCTTACACTACTTGAGCTATAATTCAAAACAGTGATTAATTATGTATATTAGTATACCCCTATGATCTTTTTAACGATATTGTAGGCTTAAAATATTAAAATTGGAAAAAATATAAAAACATCCTCAATTCCTTGTGCGAATCTAAATATTCAAGATGATTCAATCTTTCAACATGGAACTTGTCCCTTCCAGTGGAATACAAGGTTCTGAGTCAGGTACAAATCTATAATTGTTTTCTTTAAATTAAGCATGTTAAACATGTTTTGGCATCATTAGCATAAAGATACTAAAAGATTGCTTTCTCTTGTGGTCTTTGTGTACTCAGTCCTCATCGTGTGGTGTTTTGGTGCCCATTTGTGCTAAATTCTTATTGATCGATTGATTGAAAAACAAATGTTGACATTTTATTATTCTGTTGTTTCAAATGTTATTTCTTTCAAAAATATTAGCTTATTTAGGCTTGATATAAGTTCATAGTCGATAATGTATTTTGTGATAAAGGAGCTTATTTTGTGCTATGTTCTGAAATATACTTATCTGCATAAAACCATTCTCCATTTGTTCTACTTTACAAATTATTAGACTTTGGGTGTTTTGTTTAACCATTTTGATATAAGACTGAGCCAGTAATAGAATCTATTGTAAATCTGACTGCATATTAATAGCCACAGGATATTTATCAATTACCGCCTTTGTCACTGTGCTTTAAATACACAATCTGAAGTTAAATTTGACTTTAGACCTTGACCTTATGCATTGACAAACCTGTATATCACACAGTTACGTTTTTTGCTAATTTGGTTGCTGTATTCATGACATTCGTGTTAGAATGCCTGAATGTTTTTGTATGTAGTAGAAGGCTTGGTATCAGGTGGCATGCAACAGTACCTCATCAATCAACTGAGTCTGAATTGTCCGCCACCAGTAGAATCTGAATCAATTTCAACAAATTTCTGCCAGTTAGCTGTGAGTTAAAAATTCCTAGTTATATAAATTTCTAGTGTTTTAGCAGTCTAATTAAATTTTTCTTCTTTGTATATAGTGTATAAATGTAATATGGCTTATAAAATGTTTCATTTACTTAGCAAAGAGAGTGAATACTATTAAAATTTATAATGAAAGGATGCTCCATATTTAATGATAAATAGGTAAGCGAAATAAACAGATAAACAAGATAAATTTTCACAGTGTTATAATGTCTGTCTTAGATCCAACATAAGTTACTCAACATTCAAATTTAAGCATAAGCTGCTGTGATTTATAATTGTAATAGAATTGTGCTTTCTAATAATGAACATAGAATTATGCAAATATGCTGTGAATATGAATATGAATTTAACGATGAATTCTTTATTTGTTTTCTTCAAGGCTGCTTGATACTTCAAATAGGTTCATATGTTCACATACGTTCAGTGAATGTGAATGAACATAGAATTATTCAAATGTGCTGTGAATGTGAATATGAATTTAAAGATGAATTCTTTATTTTGTTCAAGACTGCTTGAACTGCAGCTTGATACTTCACATAGAATCATATGTTCACATATGTTCAGTGTATGTGGATATGAAATGAATGCTATGCTTGTTTGTACTCTTCAGGACTGCCTGATACTTCACATATTCTCCTACCTAGAAGTGAGAGATCTTTGTGTTTCTGCTCAAGTGTGTCGGCGGTGGTACTCTGTAGCCTCGGATGAGGTTCTGTGGAGAAAAATACTCCAGCGTGACATTAACTCGTGGAATGTTATCAGTCACAGTACCAACCCGAGTATGTACAAATCAAAGCCCGACAGTAATTGTGAGAATAGCGAGTCCTGTGAAGTGTCTGCTTCAGTAGAGAAAACTGAGGAAGAATCCTGTGATATATGTTTTGATGAAATTGAAAGACATCGAGAGCCTCTTGCATGGACATCTAAGGAAATGTGAGTATCAAATTTACTGTTAGCAACACACGTTACGACTGATAATTTCAAAATAAATTTGTGAAAGTTTTTGAATATTTTTTATATGATCACGGGCATTAATTTTTTGGTGCAAACATATTAATAATGATAGTATTATATAATTTCTGCTCTCATAGTTTTGTAGTTTGTGCTCGAAGTAGTCACTGACGATGATAACATTCTAGTTGTCATAAATATTCGTAGTGTTCACTGTTGTATTATCATGTATAGTAACTACATCCAGTGATAAAACTTAAAATCGTGTGTAAAATAAGCTGAATTTCATCAGGTGTACAGGATATAGCTTTTATTTTGTAAGAAAGCTTGTTCATAAATTTATAATTAATTATCATCAATTGTTTGTTGATTTTTCAGTGCAATTAACTGTATCTCATTTCAGATATTTACAATGCTCTCCTCTTGTAAACCAGCTGAACAAAAAGAGCAATTCCAGCTTTAACTTCATTTCTGATATCTTTCGATCTTTCTGGCCCAAGAAAACGCCAAGGTTGGCAATGTTTGGTCCGGGTTTGGAGACAGGTACTCGCTACATCGTTAGAAAAATCTTAGAGTGTCAGACAGGGCTGTTTGCTACTGTCAAATCATTTCCTGGTACAATGGGAGGTTTGTAGTTACTCACTTAGTATCTAGACTTATGATAGTGTTAATCCATAAGTGAATAGTCAGTAGGGTTAAATAAAATTATTTTTAAAAATTATAGGCCCTATAAATGTATGTCGCTCTCTACTCTTCTGTCAATTGTTAGATCCATTATACATTTTTCTACTGGTAATATGTTTTCAAATTCAATATTGAGCTACCACTCGTTCAACAAATGAATTTTTCATAAAGGCTATACCTTTGCCTAACAGCCTTTAGTTTGGAAGAAATATGACTTAGCTGAGCGGGTGACATGTTGCAAGTTGTTGGATAAAGGATCAGTAGCTGCAGGATTCAGATCTAATTATGTCCTCGTCACTGGCATGCTATCGTGCAAGAAATTGAAATTAAACTTGGCTTTCGTTTTGTTGTATGCTGTGACCTACTCTATAGTAATCCATACACAACCGGGATTGTATTCCTTAAGAGTAAATAAATATTAGGATGATCAAGCAATTAATGCCGAGACGTGATGATATTATCTCATTACTTTACTTATTTGATGTTGTTTTAAATGTGCCTGGAGCCAGTGGCGCTGGCGGTAAGATATCCAACCGCGGATCAATATGTGTTGGTTAAAATTCCGAGCTCGCCCGTCACAGATATCATTTTTGAGAGATGAAACTGATGTTAACATTGCCTTTATAGCTTTTAAATGACTTCAAATCGTTTTTAAATGAGCAGAACTTATACAGAAGCGAATCCATTTATTTAAATATTTTAATTTTTGTAGATAATTATGTAAGTTATATTTCATTCCTAGAATAGTTTAATATCCTATCCTCCTACTCACTACTAGAAATGTATTCTTTATTCATGCATTAATATTAATTTTTAAAAATCATCAAGAAGATATGATAAAGGTTGCTACTAAGATAATGCAATTTATTTATTTTGTGTTAGTTGGTTCTGGGTTCACAATGAAAATGAGCAGTGGCGCGCGACTGGATCTGATAACGCTCTATTCTGCCACAAAGAGAGAACGTGAAACAAGAACACAAGAACAACGCGCGGCAGGAAATAAACTGTTTACAGCTGGAGCGGCATCGAATAAGTCCAGTGACCCTGTGTGTGAACTGCAGCCTTATGTTAAAGAACTCTGCCGGAGTCTCGATGGATTTATCTTTGTCATAGACTCCACTTTGTCTGCCGAGGAAAGTAAGTTATCCACGCGTAGCACTACCGTAAGAGAGATTAGTTATATCTCTAACTGAATCAATCTAAGAATAAATTTAAGAATCTTTTGTTAATTTCATTATTTGGGCCTACTCGGTGTTTAACTGAAAAATTGGTTCAATCACAAGTTGGATGCTGCACTGGCAGTATTTGCTTTAATGTGCTCGCATATGCAGACTATGTACAGTTGATGATACCATGTTAGGATGCATGTTTGAGTTGATGGATGCATTGATAGTGCTGTGTGGAAGAGTTATAGGTCTTGAACCTGCTACTATAGGCTGGTAGATTGGTACATGCACTAATGTATTTAAATAATAATCCCAGTTAAGTAATAATAATAATAATTAAACATTCGTTTCCACATACAAGGATGATGTCAGGGATGTCATCCTTGTAGGAGGAAACTTCACATCCTCGTCAAGTAGGTCTGAACGTTTTCATTTTGCAGTTTTTTTAAGCTTTTCGCTAACGTAATTTTATTGATGTGCGCAGTTGAGCAGACTAAGGCGGAGTTAATGGCGATGATTGACACCCGCTGGTCTCCTATCTCCGCTCCTGTTCTTGTTCTCTCATGTGTGCCGCACATCAATAGTACAAGGTCACTCAGTTGCTATCAACTTCTCGCTCAACTGAACATGCAGTCTCTCAGCAGATCTTTTCAGGTAGGCCTTTGTGTTAATGGAGTTCATTGTTGAGACATAGCTAGGAGTGAGTGTGCTTTGGACTGAATTTCTGGATTTTGGAATTTGCACGGTTTTTGGACCCTCTTTTTGCTTGCTGGTTTGATTTTGTCTCAATAGTGCTCGATGTTGTCATTGATGACTGTAGCACTCTAATTGTTGTTAATATTGTTATTATTATTGTAAGTTGCGTTCTCTGATCGGTAGTCCAGTAAATGAGGTACTGTACTTGTACTTAGGTAATTGAGTACTGTACTTACTCCTATAAAATGCTCTATTTTACTTGATCCATTAAAATACTGTACTGTACCTATTTCTAGAAGTCTGTACTGTATTTATTCCTATAAAATGCTGTACTGTACTTACTTCTATAAATGCTGTCTGTACTTGTACTTATAAAATTGGTGTACCGTACTTGTTTTTCTAAAATGCTGTACTGCACTTTTTTGTCCTAATATTATTTTTTGTTCTAAGTGAAATTATAAGTTAAGTTCTAACGTAAGCTTTACGTAAGTTCTATGGTTATTTTTGTTAATTCTTCAGGTTCGGAATTGTACCGTTGATACAATGGTTGGAGTACAGGATGGATTTCATTGGCTCATATCTTCCTGTAACAGAAATAAAACCCTAATCTAGGTCGACTATAATCTCTGAAGTGTCTGCAAAAATTTGTCATAGATTGATAAATGTAATATTCTTCTGTCTTTCAATATGATAACTGTATGTGTGTGAACTAATTATTTATACAATAATTGTAAGAATACTCAGTTAAGCTATATTTCGCCCAGTAACAATGTTAGAGAATAAGCATATTAAATCTATATTTCAAAACTGTCGCAAAACAATTTACCATGTCATTTTTGCAGAAATACTTGTCGTTGTTATTGATCTCAGCAATTAGCAGCAATGAAAAATTGTATTAATTAAGGTACTCGAACCTTAATTAATACTTAATTAATACTTAATTGTACATAGATATTTTTTAAGATTCATTTTAAATGAAGTGATTGGCTTCGATGATATCTAATACAGTAATCCAGGATGCGCAAGCTCTGGTCAGCGATAAAGAGTGACCCACGCCGGCCCATTGCCGGCGATGGTAACTGGTTAAATCATTTAAAATGGCCTGCCAATTTAAAACAATTTAATACTTATAAGCTTCCGCGATGAGAGAGAAAGGATATACTGGTCACTTCATCGACTTAGTAGTAATAACTATGACCTCATTATCTCTTTCTCATTCTCTCTCTCTCTCTCTCTCTCTCTCTCTCTCTCTCTCTCTCTCTCTCTCTCTCTCTCTCTCTCTCTCTAGTCGACTACGTAATGTGTCTATTAGCAGGTCTATTGCATATAACTCCACATATTTCTATCCTCTGCTTTTCTCTTCATATCACCATACGAATTTTTTTATGAAATCTTCCAGTATCCCAAGTTTGAATCTTCTAACCTTTTTTACTGCAATTTCAGAGAGATCTGGTGTTGCAATTTCAGACTACTTATACATAACCTAAGCTATACATGTATATTCCTTCCAGCTAGCATAATGCTGCTCCACGAAAGCCCGATCTCAAATGTTTTAGATGGCCATTTTACGCACTAGCTTCTTCATTTTAATCCATTCAGCCCTTCAATTAGTAAACATGTGAGCATTTTCTTATAAGACTAGTCAGCTAAAAGCTTTTTCTTTGTTCTTTCCATACTCGTACTATTCATAAACTAAACCTACCAATTGTTAAAATGTAAAGTAAATTTCCGTTCGTTTAATAAATACCCTTTTTGGATTGGTTTCATGGATTTTTAATTTTTCATCGTTAATTAACCTACTTCTAGCTGGATTTCTGCTGTTTGGTTATGTTTTGATGTTTGGTGTCGCAACGATCGATATTTGTCGTTTGCGTTAGCAACCTAATAATTAATGTGTTTCGAATCTAATTCCCAGCTATGAGATTAACTGGCAGGTTGCAATTTATCCTGAAAGCAGAATTCCCTTCCAAATGCTCTTATGTTACTCGATTGATCCTATCCTGAAGTCCTTGTACTGGCTCAAAGTAAATGAACGCACTTACTATAGGCAATTAATATATTATAATATATATAGGCAATATCAGAGATCTTTGGGCAATATATTATAAATACAACACACCCGCCCATGAACTGAGACCATGCAACAAGCGTAAACCTTCATTACTCTAGTATACCTGCCTTGAACTGAATCCGGGATTTTAGATCACAACGTTTATTGACCGCATATCCTACTCGAATTGAACTGATTCCATAAGGCTCAATGTTGTTGTGGCCAACAGTAGATCTCTCAAAAAATTGTAATTTTATATATCGACACTTCTATGGCCGTACTATAATTTCAATCTTAAAATTCTATCGTAATAGTATCATATCGCTATCTCTTCCTCTCCTAGGTCCAGTGCTTATCTATATTTATGTATATTACTGGAAGTCAAAATGTTAATTTATACTATTATGAGGCAGTGAAAATGGCAAGATTTAATGGAATTTGTTTATTTTCCCAGATCCCTGAGGTCAAGAAACTAGGACATTAAAAAGAAGCAAGTTAGAAGTTAAATAAGTATTACATCATATTAGACGAACGTTTGTTTGTAGCCAGTGCGCGGAATATATCTTCTCGTACAGGTAAGAGGAATGCTTTTAATATTATTTAATAAATTTGTGAATTTTTTTCTGTCTTAAGCAAGTATGTAATTGCTTCCTGACTCTATAGGGGCCTAATGTTCCGTTTAGTTTATCTTAAGCCTTTGAAATTCTTGCAACTCTCAGTTTGACTTTGCTTTACCTTATATAGCATTGCAGTAACTGTCTTTGGTACATTTTAAATTTTTGGTTAGTAATTCTGTTCACGTAATGAAGGTCATTTGATTTTGAATTTCTGCATTTTGTTTCTGTCATTAAGCTCTCGTTGCACAATAATGGAAGAGCTTCTACCACTAAATATACTACATCATAGTCTTTTTGCATTCATAAATGAAGAGGTAAGCGGAAGACAGAGAAGATTGGAGGCGTTATACTTTTATATCAAGGACCTGCCAGTTGACAGTGCACTAAGAGAGAGATCGAGAGAGATTTGTTTGCAACAGTCAGTAATTGTCTTACTGGGCCTTGTGTGTTTTCACTGTTTATCTTATTTTATGATATTTGGTAGATTGGTAGAGTTTATATAGTGCAAGTTTTGTGTCTATTGCTATTTCAGCTATTTCATAACTTTGCGACCATGGTGGGAGCATACCTACGCAATCACTTGGGCTTCACGCTCAGTGAAGAGGAGATGAAGGACATACCCAATCCTACGGCTGAGCTAGTTGCTCACGTTACTCTGAAAGACATTCAGGCATTCGGAATCATTGGCACGTTCATAGTTGGTCCTGCGTGGGCTCTTCTCCGATCAGAGACTCGTAACATTACTGGAGTTTGTCATCGTATGGCTCGTAGTGGTCTGTGGGGTATGATGCTAGGCTGTGTGGCTGGACCACTGATGACCTATGCTGTAATAAGAAAGCAAGAAGAAGCAGCAATATACGATCGTTGCTATCGTCTGCGTAATAACCGTGGTCAGGTTCGAGTCGATAGAGCTGCCGTGGTTGGGTTGGTGAGTGGTTCAGGGCTGAGCATGGCTATGAGGAAGTGCCCGGTCACTGGAGGACTGCTCGGCATGACAGCTGGCATACTCGGCATGGCTGTGTACAATAGCTCACTCCCAAAGAAATAACTGAGTCACTTGCTGTACCTTCCTGTTGTCTAGTTGCAAAGTACTGCCTGTGTTGATTTAGTTGATTTACACTTCATTGTTTCAATGTAAGGACCAATGCATAAAAGAAGAATTTAGTGCATATAGTAATAAAATAAATATAATGATCTATTTTTCTTGCTTGAAAGTAGGTTCACTTTTGTTAAAATTAACACTTGGAACAAAATTTTAAAACTCTTATGCCTATTGCCTAACTAGCAAGCTCCCCCATTCTTATCATACGATGCCTTATTTGAGTGAAAAGCAGCTTATAGATGTTGATATTTCTACCTATTTCTTCTTATTCTTCTTTTTCTTATGCATCTGCTTATACTAGCTCTTCCTGTTTTTCTTAATTTTTAAGGATAAAATAAGAAAACTCAAGGAGGAAAGATGAGTTATAATCAAATATTAATCAATCTGCCTGTATTGCTTTTGAATGAATCTATGATTTTTTATAAAAATTTTGCTATTTGATATAGACATTCTTAACTTGCGCTTTAAACTTGAGTAAGGTTTTGATTTGTTATAAAATTGACTGCAGTTGAAGAGTTTAATCATGTTTCATATGATTCTTAGTAAGCTTAAATTTGTGTCTAAACGTCCTACTGTTGTTTACAAGTCATCGTCTGATTTGAAATAAAAACAATTGCATGAAAAATTGAAATAATGGGGTTTCAATTTATGCATATCCTTATCTTGATAATAAAGTTAGATACGTATTTAAGAGTAGATTGGGATATTCTTTGAATATGTTGCCTGCTCACATTGTTGAGGCGATGTCGATTGATCATCTTAAGTCTGATATTCGCGGAGTTAATTATTGAATGAATGAATACTTAATATAAATAAAGCTAGGTTGTACAGTGTCTATAACATTAATGACTGGCTTTTGTTCCAAAAGTTGTTTATAAACTTAAGATTATTTTCCTGAATGATAACTCAACTGTATACTACAGTCGATTTTGGATATATATTGAAGTTGGAAATATTCTTTACTGTGTATTATATATTAGTCATATATTACATATTATTGGTAGTAGTGGTGTGGCTGGGTTCCTGAAGAATAGACCAATGGCAGTCTGCATGTGTCGCATAAGGCGACTAAGCACCAAGATTCAAACAAACTTCAGAAAGTGCATTCGATTGATGAGTGCCTAGGCTCCAGAAATTGCTACAAAATTTTCTAATCCTGACCCTTGTTAAACTGGGATTCAAGGTAGGATGATGATGATGCGCTGTATGTATGTATATATATATATATATATATATATATATATATATATATCGAACTATATTCACCACTTTTGACACACACACACACACATATATATATATATATATATATCTATATATATATATATATATATATATATACATGTATATACATGTATATATATATATATATATATATATATATATATATATATATATATAATATAGACACACACACACTGTATAATATTCAGCAGCTTGTGCACATTCATGTCTATGTGCAATATTTATTCAGCCTAAGACAATATGCATATAGTCTTAAGTTTAAAATTTCAAGGTGCTTGTGCTGCAAGCTATATATATATACGCACATCGATAACGACTGATAACTTCAGATAAAGATATAACAATTGGCCCGTATTAGTATATGAAGCTGCTTATTTATTTGCATTGTATTGATAAGAATTCCTGTGATATGATTGGACTTGTATATCCTGTAAAATATTAATACTTAGTATAAATATTATATTTCTACAAGTAAAGTGTAACGTTTTTCTCAAATTTTCATATCTATTTTTAATTATATATGAATCTTCCTCAAGACGTGGTAGCAAGTTACATGTACATCCAATAAGTAAAAAATACAACAGTGCATTATAACAAATACAACTGCATTGAAAAAATATATATGTATATGGTATAGATGTTCTAATTGTCTACTTAATGGCTAGCTAGTTTTATGTATCTCTCTTTGATACTCTGTACTCCAAACATATTCATACATAATATAATATTTTCTGTTCCCCTTATTATAAATATCTTACATATTGCTCTACTAAGAGTAAAGTCCGGGCTATTTAAATCAGACGTTGTTTGATCAAGCGCCCCAATGGCATAAGTTAAAATTGGAATAGCCATTGTTTCCAATAAATACACTGTAACATTCATATTGGACAAGTGACTTAGTTTATAATACTATAAAGTATTAAATTCCGAGTAAAATTTACATTTCATATCTGAAAATGAAACCTTAAATTTTTGCCCAGCTGTAATGGTCATACCCAGATATCTGGTTTTTCTAACCCAGTATGCGCTTATTAATTATTGGCCGTTATACTAGATCCCGTATTCAAGTACCTTTTTCAAAATCTAATACAATACGACTAATTTGTATTTAATTCAAGCCCTACGTCATTAAGACTTTTACAACATTATTAATTATAGTTTGTGATTTACTTGTCGAAGGCGAAAGTAATATAAGATCGTCAGCATACATAAAAGTACCGTAACTGGTTAAACCAGCTTTATTATAACTTTATTGATTATTACTTATTGTACGATACGACACTACAGTGTGAAACATGGACGTTATATGGAAAGAGGATATTAGAAAACTAGAAGAATTGGAAATGTAATTATAGAGAATGATGGAAAATAAGCAGAAGTTACTTAATGATGTGATAAAAATAGAAATAAGAGCTCAGTAGGACCTATCATAGATGGGGTGGAAGGTGGTAGCTAAAAGATGATATGGAAGGAAGAATACAAGGGAAATAAAGAAGCTTATAACAGAATTTGTTGAAAGAGTTAAATAGCATGAACTTATCGGGTAGTACGGACAATAAATTTAACTGTTGTTACCGTAGTAACAACAGTTAGGGAGGAGATAGAGAAGAAGAAGTTGAAAAGCTTAATTTACTAATGTAAAACTACTTTTTCTCTCTTTTGTATACAACTTATGCCTTGGCTATAACGTGTGTTAACGGTTTAAAAATTAATTATTAATGTAAAAAATGCCAATGAATTGATTAATTACAAATTCAGTTTTTGTTTCTTAGGCTATATGTTAAGATTGATCATCATCATTATAATCATCTTCATCGTCTTCCCTTGAATTCCAGTTTAACTAGGGTCAGGACACAAAATATACATTCTCTTCCATTCGTTTTAGAAAACTTGTAGCAATTTCTTTAGTGTGTTGCACTAAAATGTAGCCTATAATTATTTAAAACGATACAGTAGGCACCAAGAACATTATCCTGATTTTAGTATAGCCTTAGTTTGGTTTTGTAATGTTTAAATAACTAAGTTTGACAAGGAGGACAAAAAATATAACTAAAATTCGAATATAAATTGAATGTCCTATATTCCACACACTTAGGATAGTTAATACCGGATTCTTATCTGTTGATCTAATTAGTCACCTCCTTCTGCTGCTTAATTGTCAGGCAAGATGCTTAAACAGCATTTATAATATCGACTAAATGATCTTCATGTGATTTAAATCTCATAGTTGCAGAAGAACGTAGTTGAGAATGCCTATACGTGATATAATGCACGTAATGCCTTGGTGTATATAATACATGTAGATCTATCTTCTCCTTTACGATCAGGCGTTGTTAGTTGACACTGAAGAACTATTTTGCATTTCTAATAATAATAATAACAACAATTAATTAAAGTGCTACTGTCATCAATGACAACATCGAGCACTATTGAGACAAATCTAACCAGGTGACCAAAAAGGCCCAAAAACCATTCAAATTAAAAAATCCAGATTATCAGTTTAAAAATATTGGGTTTTTTAAAATTTATGTTATTTTTTAAAATGACTATACAAAGTGTAAAATATTTCTATCATCTAATATCGATTTTCAAATTATAAAAACCCATATTGGAAGTTTTACTTTTAATTTTTATTTGTATACTTTAATTATTCTCGAAAATTGTATTTATAAAACTTCTTTTCATATAAATTTACGCTTTAGTAGCAAATGCATAAATTTGAAGACTTTATGTTCTCGACTAATCGAGTTAGGTTTAGGATTGTAACTGTTTTCACGCTGTGCAAAACTTGTGAAGTATTTAGCTGAAGTTCACGAATGTACTTTTTCCATGATATGAGTCAGGACTCCCACAACTGAATAGCACATTCGTAAAGTTGACTTAACCGAGTGAATAGGAATAATAATACGCTTGAAGAAGCGTAACCTTTTCTATACAGTTGAATGAAATGTAACTAATATGAAAGCAACTGGAAATCTCTCTCTATGGTATCATTTAATTGATCGGTGGTGTGCTCAGTAAGAGCTACATAGCGTATTGTGATTAGAAATTTTACCATAAAACGTATAATTTAAAGAAGATGAGAAGTACGAATAATAATTATATTATTTTTATAGTTAATATCACTTGACATTACTGTGAACGCTTATTTTAAATCTCAAAATGAAGTCCACAAAGTCTCTGCGATTAATTATCGTCGTACATAAAGATGTTAGATATCATCGCAGACAATTGCACTATAGAATGTGTTAAATGTCGTATGTTAGCACCTAGTGATTCGTGCAGGTTAAAACAGTTTACGAGTCTTCCGTAGACTCGGCGTAACAATTGAAAACAATCTCCTGAGAGCTCGATGACGTAGTCTGCCATTCTGTGACGTCACCAGGGCTCTCGGCTGAATCAAACGAGTAGATCACTCCGTTTTCTGATCCGACCTTATCGGATACCACCCAGTACTGGCAGCTGTTGCTCTTCTTGTAGTAGAGGACCAGGGAATGGGAATCGTGCCAGTACACAGGACGTCCACCATAGAGCTCTCCGGATGTGCTGAATATCCCGTCGAATAGACTGGTGCCGTTAGCGATGAATTCTCCGTATTCACAATCCTTTGTAACTAGTCACCACAGACATACATGTAGATACGTCAGTGATAACAACTTTTTAAGAATTATTAAGTTATTAGAATTTGTACTCGCCAATCATCAAAAATCTTCACATCAAAAGTCAGACTGCGCTATTTTTGAAACTTGATGAACATAAAAATTTAATTTAACAAATGGTGAAGGTGCGAAACATTTGAAACTATATATTGAACTTAGGAAGTCAATGAAGGATTTGCAATTTGGAAGATTTGAGAGTATCGTGCATCTCTCTCTCTCTCTCTCTCTCTCTCTCTCTCTCTCTCTCTCTCTCAGTGCACTGTTTATTGGCAGGCCCACCGTCAATGCCAAATAATCCCCCATATTTCTTTCCACTGCCTTATTGTACATATGGTATGAATTTATAGAAACAATATTAGCGGTTATTTGTACTTCGAGAACTAAATCAAAATTTAGCATTTACAAATAGAAAAGTTTAAAAAATGTTATTTAAGAATTAATTAAATTCTTTAATGATACCCGAAGCATTCTGGTTAAGGCTTTTTAAGGTTTTACTTAGATTTAATCGAATAATAGATCAAATGTGTGCGGAAATAATAATAGTCAACCTAGCACGCTAACTCTTAATACAATCCAATCGGCTTTTAGGTATAAGAAATGAACTCATTAAAATCAAAATGTAGCCGTTCATTGTAAGAGTAGGCCTACTTCTTCTCCATGAGTTCACGATGAGAAGATTTTATACGCTCATGACAGCCACGCGTCTGCTGTCGATTGTTAGGGAACATCTCATGTGATCAATATATTCAAAAGATGAGTTAAACTTAAACTCTGGGTTCTAAATAATGGCTAAAACCTAATTTAAAGGCAGTTTTCAGTTTTAAAAGCTTGAAATTGTCGCTATGAGTGCTGTATTTATACCCTGCCCGTAGACCTACTTATCCGCACTCTAAAAACAAAATGATTATGCTACCGACATAGACAGAAAGTTAAATATTGAGACATATAAAGATTACTAGTATTATTATTATTATTAATTTTATTATTATTATTATTATTATTATTATTACCACTGCACGAGCAGACAATGTTGAATCCGGGATCCCTTGTGAACTCATCGCTGCTGGAATCATACACATTCCAGGACTGCGGATCTGTTTCGTTAGGCAGGCGATATAAGAAAGGATTTATTATGGGTCCCGTCTTAGATTCTACGGTTTTCGAAATCACCCAGTAACCCACGAGAGATTCTTGGTAGTTAAAGAGATAAAGATCACAATCTTCTCTCTTGTAGATAGGGGCATCGTGGAGCTTCCGACTTTCTAGAAAATATTGACCGCTGTATAACGGCTGCAATGCACTGGTGATGTTCAAGCAGGAACAGTCTGTAAAAAAGTAAACACCCATTATATTGAAATGATCAACTATGTTGATATCTATCACTTTTTATACCACATGTTTAAATCGTTAGGCAATTTAGTCCATTTTCTGTATAATCAGTTCAGTGAATGTCCGAGATTTTATTCTCATCTCAGGGCGGCTGGGATTCGAACCCACGAGGGTTCAATTAACCTCAGGATCTGTCATTTAAAAGACGTTACTCTTACGCTATTTGAGACATTCATTGTAAGCATATAGATATCATCAGTATTTAAACATAGAGATATCATCAGTATGTAAACATACAGATATCATCAGTCTGTAAACGTAGAGATATCATCAGTATGTAAACATACAGATATCATCAGTATGATAACATGGAGATATCATCAGTATGTAAACATACAGATATCATCAGTATGTATACATACAGATATCATCAGTCTGCTATGATTGTAAGTGGCTGGAGCCAGTGGCGATGTCGGTAAGATATTCGACCGCGGATCAGTCTGTGCGGGTTCAAATCTTGGGCTCGCCCGTCACTAACATCGCCTTCGAGTGAGGAAACTGGCGTTAACCTTAGCATTAACTGATGGTAAGTGTGCTCCTTTATACTAGATGTATCATATTGTATATGCGTGTATATGCCAAACCAAAATTTTACAGATAACTAAGATCCCAAAATATATATTTCTTATGCTTGACTGGCTGTTTGATTCTTGACTCCCGAAACTATTACATCGGTTCACATTTGTTACTTTCACATTCTATGTATGGGATTTTAATTACATTTTCAAAACGTTGGCCACTTGCCACTATGTTGGCTATGATATCATACCGCTCACTATCATTAATATCAATATCATACATCATATCATATAATATCAATATCAATACACCAAAATCATCAATATCAATCAACTTACGATACACGTAAGCCTTTTTCACTAATTTTTACTCTGACGAGACAGATTCCTAAGTTATCTAGCTAACAACCAGTAATAAGTGTTCAATGAGAACAATCCGGCTGCTTAACGCTTTGACGTCTAATTAAATATTCTAAATATATTCATATAATTAAATTGCAGTTTCAAAGCATGCTCAAGTCGATTCTACTTTATAAAAGCTCGACATCATGTGTGGACATTCACAATAGATAGAATATGTAGGCCTATATTGAAGAATACCCACCTGTTATTAGTTCCACTTCTGGAGCGGCAGTTGTGACAGAATTAATAGTGGAAGAGACACCGGGACGAGATGTGGAAGATCCAATATTCTCAGAAACCGACATCTAATTGTCATCATATACATATTCATATGTTCAAGCATGCGTGGCAATTAATTGAATCATAGCCAATATTGAATGCAGTGATAAAGTATCTTCATTAACTTACGTTAAATTAATTTATTAGTTTGGTAAAAATAATCTTTTAAATTAACTTTATTAAACATAAAGTAAACATAACAAAAAAAACAAAAAACACAACACATAAGGATTAAACAAGCTTGATATTTAATAAGTCAGTAATAAAAGCTACAAGCCTACATGCAAGTTTAACCTCTGTTTCTGTAAAATAAGGCTACTGTTAAAGACTGGCTTTTGAACCGATGAAAAATTGCAAATATCCAATAAGAGATCCAATCAATACAGAAAATTATTATAGCATATCATACCATTGATGAACTTGTGTTAGATTCCACCGTTGTTTGCTCGCTGGGTTTCTGCAAACAGTAAGAAAAAAGATGATGCATTTAAGATTTCCCGCATATGAGACGTACTTTCATATTATTACAGTGGGGAATAGTGAATCAGAGTACTACAACTTACCACTAAACACACTAAACTAGAATTAAACAGGTAAAATATTATTGAGCAGAAGTGTGCTAATTGAAGAAATACGGTGATCGCAAATGCCGATATTCAGAATATCATTTCAGAATCACGTTAACCAATGCTTTAGAAATGACGTGTCGATTTGAAAATCAGTGACAACTGCCAGTCATTTTAGAAATTTTAACACTTTATTAATCTACCTTATTTTATTTCGTGAGATGTTAGTGAATATTAAAACAATATACTGCAATTGCTTCAACCAGATTTCTGGCAGACGGATCGAGTTTGTAATCTTCATCTAAGATCCTGTTCAAGTTAACAGCTTTTTAGAATCCTAGTCGCAAGTCTCTATTGTCAGGCCTATTGTGGCTTTGATCAGCTAGTTGCATGGCTTTTAACATATATTTTAGCGCTATATGGCGATTGTTTGCACAGGCCTTTTTTAGAAATGTACTAAAGAGGTGTACTCATTGAGTTCATTGCTTAAAAGTATTTACTTTGTTGAATGTCTTGAAAGTAAACTTTTGAATGTTCGGGCATAAGCCAGGTTGAAGGATTGATTGCTCCATTAATGCTCCGTTCGTTGAGTAATTGATTCGTTGATTGATTGGCTTACTGGTTTACTGAATGACTGATTAACTGAAAATTAATATATAGATGAATTAATTTATTGATGGATTGATTGATTTGATAGGCTCTTCTATACCCCGAATAACTGAACCTACCGCATAGCTGTAATCAGCTCCCGCTGCGTAGAAGAGAGCGCACGGCTTGTCGATATCAGTCGCCTGCAGGTAGCTGTAGCGATACAGTCCAAACTTGGCTGAGGGATGAGAAAACTTTTCCACCTGCCCTGTCACTTCCAGCTGCGTGATCTTCAGATCCGAGCCCTCCACGTTTATCCAGTCCGTGCCGTTAATGGCAACATCGTTCCTCGTCAGTCCTCCACCTGATGTCAGCGCCGAGCCCTCGATGATGATGATGACGTAGTTGGTGTAGGGAGACTTGGACTGCCAGACGTTGGCGTAGTAGGTGCTGAGGTAGAGACTGGTTGGTAGGACGTTGAGAGAGGAAGGACAGCCCGTGGAGTCCGGGATTCCACCACCTCGCACAAACTGTACCACCTACGTTATTCATGTCAGCATTAAATGTCGAGAATAGGATTAGAATGTATGTAGTATTAGTATTTAGAATTATTTTTGTTTTGTTCCGTTTTTAGAATTTATTTATATATTAATTCATCACATCAAATATTTAAAAACGCAGGTAAAGCAAATCGAAAAGCGAAATATGGAAACGTTTGTATGAACGGAAGATAAAGGCTTAACGTAGTATGCTAAGCATCCATTTCTGATACGGAATTCTTATGGAAAGAATAATTTAATAACAAAACCTTAACTTTACGATTCTAAAAATTAATTTACAAATAAATTGCTACTTCTGAACTAATTATTTGAAACTAAACTCTATACTTTACAGCTAAGTTTTCATTTCCAGCAACTAAATCTAGAAACTAACTGTTTTAGCGACCCATACTAAACTATTTAAGCTGTTTCTTAAAAACTGTTTGATATGAAGGAAAATTAATTTTACAGGTACTGACAAATTTATATTTTATAGAAATTAAGTGAAGAAGTAAATTTTACTTGAATGGGAGTATCTGAGGTGACATAGAGGACAGGGTTAGCGGTAAAATCGACAACCACCACCTGACCAGCCGTCAAACTGTGAGTGGTCGATCCCTCGGAGCTCTTCACCGTAACTGATGCCGTGGAATTTCCTGAACTCATCTTGATGGAATATCCAGCACCGTCGTTTTTCGGCACGGCCGGAACCACAAAGGTCGTACCCCACGCCTCTAGGGGAAAGAATTCAGTCACGGACTCGTCGGTAACAGACGTGGAGCCGATGGAGATCTCATCGTTTCCAGCAAGAACGAGGACAGGCAGAGTGGAAGTAACCGTGGCCCCGGAAAGATCGTTGATGGATGTAAATGTTATGGCTGCGTACTCCGGAAGATAAAGACTGAACGTGTCCCCACACTCAAGTGTTATGTAGGAACTCTTAGCCGTGCAGGTTCCCTCAGGTAGGGTCACTGTGATGAGAGCCGCCTCGACAGTGTTGACAGTAAACCAGGCGCTGCCCATCACGGATGACGTGGGATCCCAGGTGATGATCTGGTAGTCCGTGCCCAGACCAGTGGCTGGAATGGGAAGATAGGATGAGCAGGAGCCTGTCTGAGTCACACTCGCCACAAATGGGTCGTTCGAAGTCAATCTAGCAGTCTCGGTCTGCCGAAAATAGAAACGAATATTTTTTTAATTTAATTTAATTTGTCTACTATTTATTAAATTATAAATTTAAAAAATTTAATTCCTATAAAGTTCAAGCCACTTTGGAGAAGACAGCACCTGCACATTAGTTGTCGTAAGAAACCACCAAGCACAGAATAAGGAAGCAAAAGACAAGTTATTGAGTAAGTCAGAAACTGCTAAGGTTAGCAAATTTGCGCTCTCTAATCTCTTTCTCATTTTGTACTATAGGAAGAATTGAACTTAGGAAGTAATATCTCAGATATGACACAGTGAAACACTGAATCTATATATATGTTTGTCATTTGCTGTTATCATTCAAAATCGACTTAGATTAAATTATAATACATTAAATACAATAAAGATTTCACAACCGTTTCCTCATCAGGCCTCTGGCAAATTCATAAACCGAAGAAAAGCCGAGGTCGAAAATAGTGCTGTCCGCTAACTGTTCAAGTAAAAAAGGATGAATCTAATGGGGAAATCGGTTAGTCTTTAATTTCCTTAGTTTGTAATATAAATACAGGATCGAATATGTAGGGGTACATAATTCCAGAATATAGGGGCAATATAACTTACTATTCGCTAATCAATTACCAAACTAATATTTGATACAGAGAGAAGGTTGGGACAACTACAGAGCTTAGACCAATGGATACGTAGAGCTGAACCTACCGGCAAGCCTGACGGAAAGCTCGCTGGTCTGGGAATGAACTCCGTGTGAGAGTTCTTCGGAGGCACCTCAATGTCCTTGTCCTGCCCGTTGAACGAGAGAGTGACGGTGATGGGAGAGTCGCTGGGATTGGTCAGATGAACGAGTGCTGATTGACCGTCTCTGGTAGCCACATCCACGGGTATGGTGTACTCTGAGGCTCCGACAGGTGCTGAGGTCGCTGCTGATGTAAGCAATAAGATAATAGATATATAAGATCATAAATATATAAAATCATAGATATATAAAATCATAGATATTATAAATCATACATATATAAGATCATGGATATATCAAACCATAGATATATAAGATCATAGATATATAAAATCATACATATATCAAATCATAGATATATAAGATATAGATATATCAAATCATAGATATATCAAATCATAGATGTATAAGATGATATTTCACGTCACAACTTTACTTCACATTCTTCCTTCTCTACGTTTCATCTCCTAAATATTGCTTAACTTTTTTAGTAGGATTATGGAAATGAGGGATTTAAGAATTATGACATTCTCTAACCGACCTCTCCACGGGTCAATTTTTGTAATTTGGTGTTAGTACATCTGTATCAGACAATATTCAAATTCATTAAATTGTGTCCCAATCTAACTTGGACTTTGAAGAGATTCGCATATGCTGCAGTTTTGCAAATATAAATTTTATAAAGCTTTATTTCTACAAACTGTTGGCTCATTTCTTGCAACATTCTATTGGGCCTATATATTCATATAAATAATACGTACTAGAGTTAAAATGCAAAAACAAAAATAACTAACCTTCAACAAATAAAAGATGATGATAATAATGCTTTTCTTTTTGGCTACACTAACTATCTTATACAGGTTTAATCTGCCTAAACGAATACTAATAACATCCTATAATTAAATTTGCATTTTATAACTAATCTTAATTCCGTTTTAATTTAATTGAAAAACTTACTTGGACCACTTCCAGTTGGCGTGCTGGATAATCCAGTTGGAGTGCTTGATAATCCAGTTTGAGTACCGGATAATTCAGTAGGAGAGCTAGATAGCCCGGACTGAGTGGACTCAGTTGACACAGTGCTAATCCTGGAAACGGTGGAGCTGAAATCAGTTGGAATTCTTGTAGGACTCGATCCACCAGATCCAGATGATAAGGAGGTGAGATCAGTTGGTATCCTGGTGACGGTGGAAGCTTCCGTTGAACCGATGGATTCAGTAGAGCTGAGGAGTGTTGGAGAACCCAGAGAAGTTGATCCAGTGGTAAACACTGAAGTGGGTGAACCAGACATACCCGTTGATAATCCTTCAGTGGAAGACAATCCAGAGGTGTTGAAGCTAGAAAACTCACTACTGGATCCAAAAGTGGATATAGAACCGGTTATCACAGCTGTAAAAGTTGCCGAAGGTGACATGGATGCGCTACCTTCACTAAAGCCACTGGTGGCTCCACCGCTCGGACCCATGCTGGATGAACTGATTCCACTGCTGAGTCCAGTGGTGGAACCTTCACTAACTCCACCACTCGATCCCATGCCGGAAGTGGATTGAGTACTAAACGTGGCAGTTGGTGACATGCTCGTTGTAAATGTTGGCGTCGCGCTTGAACTTTCTGCTGAAATTGCACTTGAACTTTCTGATGAAAGTGCTGGAGTAAATCTTCCCCTGGTCGAAGCACTTGCAGAAGAAATTTCAGAGAGTTCTGAGGAAGAAGCAGATGAAGTACTTCCCGGTACCCCAGAAGAAGTGGATTCGAAGCTAATAGAAGATGCAGTAGATCCACCGGATCCTCCGGGTGTTGGTCCACGTGATCCTAAACTTGCAGATTGTGAACTTCCCGCCGATGATACTGAGAAAGTGGACGTTGACTGCTCTGAAGAAGATGACAGAATCGTGGAGGTTGGAAGAGTATTAGTTGAAGATGAAATTGAAGGTGCAGCTGAGACAGATGAAACTATCGTAGTTGATGAAATTGATGGAAGAGCCGTGGACGAGGAAGAAGATGCTGGCGATGCTGTTGAGGCAGACAGTGGAGGAGTTTGACCAGTGGGTGTTACTCGCGATATTGCATCAGATGCCGTAGAAGCTCCAGATACAGATGACACTGACGATCCAGCTGACACTGAAGCTCCAGATGACACTGAAGCTCCAGATACAGATGACGGCCCAGATACGGAAGAAGATCCAGAGGCTCCTGAAACTGACGATACAGAGGCTCCTGGTGTGGCTTGGATTGGAGTTGTTCTGGAATTTGCACTAACTGAACTTATGCCACTTACGGTACTTGCTGTACTTGCATCTGACACTTGTTGAGACTGTAACCAATCCAAACACATCCCTGCAGGATAAGCATACGCACAATTGCTTTGACTAGATGACCCGTATACTGCTGTCATGAACTTCACGCCGGAGTTTGTATTAGTCAGAACGTGATATCCTCCTGTTGTGCTCAGTGTTCCAATCATCTGCGTGTAGCCTGGGACATTGACAGCTTGCCACGAGAAATTCGATGCCGCTACGGCAACACCGTCTAGCTGAAACGTGCCTATGTCGCTGGCATTGGCAACCAATAGAATCGTGCCAACATAATCGGTGTTGATAGTATCAAACGGAACGGCAAAACGATACAACGGAAGGTATGACAAAGTGCTGGGAACAGTCAACAGAGTTGGAGGCGAAAGACCAAGCTGCATGGCCTGCACCGGTTTATTCGTCTCCACGATGGAGGTAACGCCTGAGGAAGTCTGGTGAGTCCACACAGAACCAATGTTCGCAAGGGTCGCCTGCTGAAGACCTTCTGATGACCGAACGATAATCTCCGTACCAGGCTGGGTAGCTATCAGTGACAGACCGTAGCCAATAGTGCCGGGTAAACCGCGGAAGATGTAAACACTGGCCGTGGGCTGAGAGGAAATGGGAACAAGTTGTTCCATAACTGGACCGATGCTCTCTAGAAACGACGCTTTAACGTTACCGCTAAATGCAGCCACGTTAGAAGAGCTTACAATAAGAGTTCCTGAGAGGTCACTCACGGATTGCACCTGTACTGCGCTCAGACGGTTCAGCGTAACCGTTAGGGTTTGTCCCGCGGTATAACTCGTCCCACCAAAATTTACCGATCCTTGCATGGAAGCTGGAAAGGTAATCTGGACTTGTGTAGCGTTGCTAATTGCCACTACAGCAATCTGTGCCACAAAGTTGCCCGCAGGCGCTGTAGGTCTGGGAGCGTAGGTTGTTGCTATGTAGCGACTGCCAAGCGCTGTTTCAGGTAGCACAGTTATAGCTTCGCAAGCTGGGACAGCATCGAGTAGAGAAAGAACTGAGACGGGCGCAGAGGCGGTAATTCTCATTCCTTTATCGGAGATGTTCGAGCCTTGCATACTTAGACTGGGCGGAAAACTGAGACTGAGCGGAGCCTCGGTGTCTATGACGACGTTCATGATGGATTCACCTGGTACCTCGACGGTCACGTCAATGTTTCCAGGTGTGGAGGAACCCCGAGAGGCGAACACCTGAAGGTTTAGCTGCTGCAGGTTCTCCACTTCCATAAAAGTCAGGTAGAATGAACTGCCGTATGTAGTGCTCTGACATTCTACGAGATAAATAGTTAAATAAGTTAATTAGCCTTAAATAAAAAATGTGATATTGAATATGTGAGGCAAGGCAAGGCTAAGGTTAACGTCAGTTTCCTCACTCGAACGTGATGTCAGTGACGGGCGATCCCAGGATTTGAACCCGCCAATACGGTCGAGTATCTTACCGACTTCGCCACTGACTCCAACGAAAGCTGAAGCCAGTGGCGAAGTCGGTAAGATCCAGTCCAGTGGTCAACTTATGTGTTAAGTACTTAATTTTATAGGGTTAAACTAATTAAGATCAGTTATTGAGCCAATAAACATTGTCGGCTAAAGATATAATTGAACTGGTAACTTCGAATATAAAGACTTGAGTTTGCTGCTGAATGTCTTTTTGCAGACAAAACCTTATTCTCTTAGATACTCAAACGCAGATCAGTATTTGCTGGGTTCAAAACCTGAGCTCGCCCATCACTGACAATGCTTTCGAGTGAGGAAACTGACGATAATCTTAGCTTTACTATCTTTTAGTGTAAGCTGCAAGACAAGAACCAATTTCAGGGCAGATTAATTGAGATACCTTCCTTAAGAAAAGGGTTCACAGATTAATGCTTGTGCTACTAATAGCCAACTAGCCTACATTCATAGATTTAATTACTAATAATATTTAGCAATATATTAAAATAAGTTAATCACCATTATCATTGAAACCTTTATATTATACTGTATATAGTCCATATGTTTTATATTGTTTTGTCTTCTGTCAACGTTACACAATGATTACAAAACTACATAGATAAACTAGTGGAATAAAATGCTAGCTTTCTCACTTCCTATCAGTAGGTGCGGGGTTTAAATTATGTAGCTGATACCCTTGAAAGAGATGAAATTGACGTCTATTTATGTTTTTCTGCTGGTTTAATAGCAATTCCCCTAATTTAGAAAAGTTTTCCATCATGCGTCGACTTTAGTAACAATTCGCCTAATTTAAAAGTTTTCTGTCTGGCTTTATGACAATCGGAGCTTGACAATAAGAAAGAATTTGCGTATAGAGATTCTCGTATACAAGAAGACAGCATTTGATGAAATTTAGAAAAGTGGTGCATACCTAACACAATTGCTCCATGCCAAAACTATTGTATTCTTTGGTAAATGCTGTAGATTCGTGCCATAGAATTAACAGAATCAACATGCTACCACATTGATACTAGGGTTCTATTTGCTACATTTCTTTCAAGACGTTTTTACCAGCCCTCTATTGTAGGAACAGCTACAGAAATCGTCGGTATATCTGAATTAATAAATTGTAAACTGAGTCGCATACTGAAAAGGCAATCTCCGTTCGAAATACAAGGATATTTACTAAACATAGTTCTGTTTTTTAGATATCATTAATAGAATTGTCAAACTTCATGACGATTTTCAGGTATATGCCAGCGCTTAAACATTCAAATTAGTTAAGAGTTGATAAACATCTAGACATCTTGAAACCTAAACACCAAGCCACCTCGAAAACGTGACATCTGGACACCAATAGACATATCAACACATAGACACCTAGACACCTCTGCATCTAGACACCTAGTCACTTAGCCACACAGCAATATATCGACAACTAGCCAACTAGACACATCGACACCTAGACACCTAGAACACATCGATATCTAGACACCTAGAACACATCGATATCTAGACACCTAGAACACATCGATATCTAGACACCTAGAACACATCGATATCTAGACACCTAGAACACATCGATATCTAGACACCTAGAACACATCGATATCTAGACACCTAGAACACATCGATATCTAGACACCTAGAACACATCGATATCTAGACACCTAGAACACATCGATATCTAGACACCTAGAACACATCGATATCTAGACACCTAGAACACATCGATATCTAGACACCTAGAACACATCGATATCTAGACACTTAGAACACATCGATATCTAGACACCTAGAACACATCGATATCTAGACACCTAGAACACATCGATATCTAGACACCTAGAACACATCGATATCTAGACACCTAGAACACATCGATATCTAGACACCTAGAACACATCGATATCTAGACACCTAGAACACATCGATATCTAGACACCTAGAACACATCGATATCTAGACACCTAGAACACATCGATATCTAGACACCTAGAACACATCGATATCTAGACACCTAGAAACATCGATATCTAGACACCTAGAACACATCGAAATCTACACCTAAACATTTACGTAAATAGATGTTTGAGATTTGCCAACTTGATTTGTCTACATCAATGCTTCAAAAAGCTCTGAATTACTGAAGTTACACAGTGACTAGGACTGGTCATCAGGAATATATAAACAGGTTATGTGGCATATGTTGGCTGCTGCCTATTTAAATCATGCAAATATAGGATCGTAACAAACCTGTTGCTGGCTGGCATTCAACATCTGAAACGATATAAATTAAATGTTTAACGTCTGTTTCTGCAAGTGATTACCGTCAGGGACTGTCCGCTAAAAATCGAACGTCTGCTTCCTACAGATGTTCTGAATTTTATGTACATAACATGAACATTTCGGCAGAATGGAACCTACCAGTCGGCCGAATTTCATTTTAATGAATCTCGGCCACACTCGTTCCAACATCAACGACTTTGGTGTAATTGAAAGAGTACGACATACGCTAAAAATAAGATAACGTACAAGGATGCTGTTGCACAATATGAGGCAATCGTTTGCTTACTTTACTGATGCAGTAAAAAAAATTACTAATCAACATTATATGTAATAAGCTTTCAACGCATCAAATCTTTTATCAATAACTTTACTTCCTCGTATATGCAGGCTTCTAAATTACCCTGAGCTTCATAATCATACAAACTTTTCTAATACTCAAATCACGACGTTGTTTATTCAAGGGAGGAATAAGGAATCGTACAGATGAATTCTGTAACAATATCGAGGTCAGCACCATGGTTCTCAACAATTTCGAAATGTTCTGTTGTTTCTTAACCAATGTATAATCCAGTATGTCCTATTTATGATTACTCAGGAATTGATATTAATTGAGAATAAAATAATCTGCAAACGTCAGTTTTTCTTTGTAATTAAAAGAGCCCTATTTTTAATATGCTAAAGGACAATCTCCTTTTCGAAATATGCTATCACTAACATTGCCCATATCAAATTTTACAGTGGAATAATGAACCGTTAACACTTTTTACCATGAAGAAGATATCCGGCGTTGATCAAGATTGTTCTATTTTGCAAGTAGACATAACTGATATTGAACTGCATTGATTATATAAACTAGAGGATTATAGACTGATATTGAACTGCATTGATTATATCAACTAGATGATTTTATTAACTAGAGGATTGTGCACTGATATTGAACTAAATTGATTATATTAACTAGAGGATTATAGACTGATATTGAACTGCATTGATTATATCAACTAGATGATTTTATTAACTAGAGGATTTTGCACTGATATTACCAGTTAGTAGAGAGAGCATTAGCGCCAATCCGCTGACAATCCCTATCCATTGCTTTATCCTGGATACCATTGTCCTGTAGAATAAATACATCAATTCACATTAATAATTTATCGTTTCATAAAATGTATAATATATAATACATGTATTTATCAATTTGATCGATGCTTGTGATATGTAAGCATTTTTACCATTTTCAGAACAGAAGATTAAAGGAGAAATAGGCACCCGTTCAGCATTTAATTGATTAAATATTAGTAAAAAGAAAATATATTTAATGAATCTAAGCTGCAGACGTTGCGTTCATTCCTATAAGATTAAACTCTTGGCCTATATACCACTCCTAACAGTGGATAGTGCTGTAAATTAAGTCGGAATAACATAGACAACCCTCGATCAACCCTATCCCTGACTCTGTGAACAAGTCGTATAATATCTTTCATGTAACGAAAAGTAAAAAATATTTTTTTGCGTAAGATCAATTTTAATGCAGAAAAGAAAGTACAGCCTTGCAATTTAAAAAAAATTGAAAAATTGCTCATTCGAAAGAGTACATCACCAAAGGGTAAGCAGCTGAAATTTAAATTTCCAAGTACACTATTGTAGTGTGCAAGATTCGCATAAAAACTGTTTAACTTTACAAAATTATCATTTGAAACGTAACTAAATGGACGAAGGTAATTTAGGTTATTGACAACTGATAAATTTTTTTTTCAGTTGAATTTATAGTAAAATTTGTAGTTAAGTTTATATTAATTTAATTTAATTAGCCTGCCACATACAGATGGATTTGTATGCTACCCTCTCACTTATAGTATAGGCTTAAGTCTATTAAAACTTAGTATTTAATGAACGCTATTAGTTTTTAATGAACGCTGTTTGTCGTTTGAAAATCTTCAACCTCTTGAATGGGTTCTAGTCCCATCAGAGTAGAAATAGAGCAGATGGAATTCTCTTTGACATCGTGAACTAGACCTGCACGTGTCCTATGAAATCAACAACTCCAAGACTGTCTCATCAAACGAATTACAATATATCAGCGTAGGCCTACGACTGTTAACTGCATGAGTGCTCTTTACCACAATGCCTAACAAATAAATTCATTTAACTTATAGCTCATGCTTCGGAGGCGCATGTTCAGATGTCGCGAATAACAGTAGACGACCTAAGTTGCTGCAATTCCGATATTTGACAATACGGTTTACGTTTTTACAACTTTTATTCGAATAAAGAATAAATTACACGAATAGTAAATCATCTTTTAACCGAAGCTTCAACACAAGGCCAACATTTACTACTGTAATACAAAAGACACTATTATAAAGAAATGGCTATGCGTTATTTACATCTATCTATTGGACCTATATTGCCCGTGTTGTGTCCGGGTTGCTGAAATATAGACCAACCGTGGGCTGCACGTCCGTGTCGTAAAGGGTGACAAAGCACTACGATTTAACCCAATGTAAAAAAGGCATTCAGTTAGTGGGAACTTAGGCTCCAGAAATTTCTACAAAATTTTCTAAATCGAATGGAAAGCGTAAAAGGCCCCTGATAGTAAGGTTAGGGGATTAACGCCCGGTAGGAGTGGGGGAATTCTGAAGGGCTACCCAGACCGCCATTAAGCGAAATTCCTCATCACGCAAAGTATAAGGTTTGCAGACTTGAAAGTCGGGCAAACAATACCGCCCCTAGTTAAACTGGGAATCAAAAGGAGAAGAAGATGATGATATTGGGCCTATATTTAAAGTGGTCTATATAAATGTATTAAACTTTTAACTATATAGTCCTGGTAACTATAAGATCTGCTATAAATTGCATATGATTTATCTATTGATCCAATATCTGTCTGAATTTTAGCAATGCAACCATATATACACTAACATTACGCAGTGCCGTATTGTACAGCTGAAACAGCTGACATGCTGCTTTTAACTCTAAAATAACCAATTTTACTACATGTCTCCATCTATGTATCACTTTATCAATCAATCTCTATCTCTATCTTTCTCTTGGCATTATCTAAATTTATATGTTTTCTTGCTTCAGATATTTCAGACTGGCAGCTAGATTCGATTTGTCAAACTTGCGCCTTTACAGATTTCCTTCCCTAAAAATATTGCAAATTATACTAAATTTATTAAATTTAGAAGAATGCGTTGATCGCCAATATAACTTTTATGAAGGCCTACTTTAATAAATATAAATCTTGTCCTGAAACTTACTATGATTTACCACTGATACACTTAAGAAAAACACTAAGACGGGATTCTGAGTCACCCATAAACTGAACCCAGAGGATGGATGAATCTCGCCCAATCCAAGGGATGGATGAATCTCGTCCAACCCAAGGGATGGGTGAATCCCAATATATACTAAAGACCAACACTTTATTTCATCCAAAATAACTGCATTGTGCTTGGACAGAAATGAGATGGTCTAATCGTATTTTCAAATGCAACAGCCTTTCCGCCTGAAATAAAACTATTAATAAATTTTAGTACGCGATAAACCTAATTTCTTTAACAATTTAATTACGGGAATTGTCTTACCTATTTATTTTATAGATTAATTTGTATATTAATTTTTGATATATTAGTAAGAACAATATAGGTGAGTAGCCTATAGTGTAAGAGCTACAACATGCAGCATTAGAGTGGGAGTTTCGTGACACCTTCTTGTCTATGTCAACAACACACATTGTACAATGTATGCCTATGTAGCGACTGAATAAACGTTTCAGCACGAATCTAAAACACTGTGTGGAGTCACATCCATATCGCCGCTCGATCCACACGGTTTCACTAAATGATTTTTAATTTATTAACTGAAGGTTACAAATTCGCGCGAAATACTTCGATTTCTATTAAATTTGTGCGAATTTATGCTACACAAAACAAGGACAACGGACTACACATTTAAGCAGAAACCAATAAAATAACTAAATGTTACTATTTCGATAACAACATAACGCAGTAGCACTACGGAACCAAAAACTGGTCAAGCTAATGTTAACGTCAGTTTCCTCACTCGAAAGCGATGTCAGTGACTGGCGAGCCCGCGGGATTTGAACACCGCACATACTGATCCGCGGTCGAATATCTAACCGACATCGCCACCAGCTCCAGCCAACTCGCCATAGGCGGACAACTCGTAAAAATAGTAAACTAATTGACATAAAAGTAAAAAAGGATACCCACATTTAGATAGGCTCTAATTGCCCTATAGTTTTTTTTACAGTAATACGTTCGTTTGATAAATTACAATAGGTCTGATATAGAGCACAATTAATATTAATTTTGATAAGTAATAGGAAAGATTGTTTAACAAAACGTCTAAAGAAAGACAAAGATAGTGAAAACCTTGGTATGGATCACGCTAATTCACGATGAATGTGGAACATGGACCTTAAGGAAGGAAGATATTCGGAAACTAGAGGTATTGGAAATGTTCTTAAGGAGATGAATTGAAAAGATTAGCTGGACTCAAAAGTTTACAAATGAACAAGTTCTGGAGAGAGTTGGTACGTACATTACAGATAGACGGCTGATAAATAGAAAGAAGAGTTGGATAGGACATATTCTAAGGGGGGGGAGTCTATTAAAAAAGATCATAGAAGGCAGAATGGAAGGAAATATAGGCAGAGGCAGACCGAGATTAGAAATTTTAGATGATTTAATGATCCACTCATATGTGGATATGAAGAGGAAAGTGGAAGACAGAAAAGAGTGGAGGCGTTATATACCATGGACCTGCCAGTAGGCAGTGCACTAAGAGAACGAGAGAGAATTTTAATCTAGTCGCAGATCTAGCATTGACAGAGATCAATGGGTGTACTGGTCGAAGCTCATAAGAGATTAATTACCCTATCGTAGATTTAAAATGTAATCAAATTTAAACCTGGCTGGGAACACTAGATTTTATATATCTATAAGAACTTGACTTTAGGTCTTTGAATATATTAGGTGTGTAGACAATATCATCTAATAGTTTTTTTAAATTATTAACTCGCCTAATCTTCATTCCGATATGTGCGATTGTATATGCTATACTAAATCTTGCTCTCAATTATTTTTAATATATTTTTTAAATTAAATGTACAACAGACAAATTAAATGAAATATTATACAGGATCATATAACTAATTGAGTGCTACTAATATCGCACTATCTCAACAGAGAGATTAAATTAGTAGTTAACTAATTAACATTCAATAAATAATCAATTAATAATTTGTAAATAAAATTCATACATAGTATTATAATAATTTTTAATTTTAGAATTTCATATCTAGTTGTAAACGTCAACACTATGGATATATCACGGGACATGCAAATTAGGTCAAATTCGGAAATAACGGTTACAGTGGCCACACACGATCGGTTTTGCCATCAAACTCATCTGTTCAGATATCTGTTCAGATATCTGTTCAGATATCTGAACAGATAAATTTGATCGTGTGTGGTGTCAGATTTGAAAACTGACGAGAGAACTGATGACCTAGTTTCTTCACACACGATCAAATTTAACTGATCAAACTGATTTAACTGATTTTAACAGATATCTGTTCAGATATCTGAACAGATAAATTTGATCGTGTGTGGGCAAAAACTGATGGGAAAACTGTCGAGTGTCAGTTTTCAAAACTAATGGGAAACCATCAAATTTATCTGAACCGATATCTGTTCAGTTAAATTTGATCGTGTGTGGCCGCGTCAGTTTTCAGATGTGAAGACTTGTCCCGCCCACCAATAATTTTGGCGCACTTATCGGCCTAAACCTATTTTAATTTGAGCATTCTAAATAGAAATTAATTTTTTAATGAGTAGGTCCTAATTAAAATAAAATTATCATAAGTCACAAAGATGCTTTTGACATACAGAGATAAGCGTTACAGAATTAAATATCATTTCTAAATTTCAATATTGATTTTTATACATTATATAATTGAATGAATCGTGGCGCACTGATAGAGAGCTCGCCTCTAGAACGAGAGGTCGCGAGTTCGGGAGTCCCTTTCGTTTCGACCCCGAATAGGGATATACGGGACGCTAAACGGATTTTTTAAATTTTCAATATTAAACACCTTTGCTAAACAAATTAAAATTTTATAAACAAAGAATAATAATTTTGTTTTTAATAATTTTAATAATAACTTTTTGTTTTTAATCTCTGCTGTATTTCTCAACAATAACAATGCCATGCCCAATTTATATAGTGTTCCACAAACACCCGCGATAATAAACACTTCATAAACAGGCCGCTTGGCGGGATTTAGCGCACTTGGCTTAGTTGCGCGTCAATTATCGAAGTTAAGCTACATCGACCTCAGTTAGTACTTTGTGAGTGACCACCTTGGAAGACCGAGTGTTGACAGCTTAGGAAGGAAAAAATCCCAGGCTGATGGAAAATTATTCTTAAATCCGCGCAGGCTGCAATTAATGCGCCACCAAAAGGAAACGATTACTAATAACAATGGAGAAGAGGTAGGAAATGGGCATTACACAAGCATCTGTGCTTCCTGACTCAGTGTGCCGTTTTGTTATGTTATGTTATATATAGGCCTACATGTAATAAACTTTGCCTATACGGGTATGTAGAAATATAAACTAAATATTGACGATGAAGCAGAATATTTAAAGATGCAGAATACTTACCATGTGGGAGTATAGACTATAACTAGTATTATATTATACTGTTGTATTGATAGTGAAGTATTGGGCGGATAAGGCGTAACGGTTAGAGTGTTCGCCTCGGATGCAATAGGCCAGGATTCAAACGCACAATCCACTGAAAAAACAAAGACTAAATGTGATCTACATGTATGGTGAACGTAAATAAAACTAATGCTTGAACTTGTGCTTACAAAATAGGCAGGAGTATAATTGTAAATTGAGATTAAAAAATAAAATAATACAAATGAATCTATTAAATCATTAAATGATATGATACTTCCATCATTTGGACAGCCACCATCAATCAGGGGATGTGTATCTCTCAAATCAGTAGTTTAAACAGCTCAAAAATATATTGATTGACTGTAGTAATAACACCGCCAGTCACGCGCGCTGCAGTCTGGAAATGATTGTCAGCTAATTAGCTTAACTGATCAGATATCTGAACAGTTAAATTTGACCGTATGTGGGCGATCATCAGTTTTATCTGCAGATAAATTTGACCGCGTGTGGGCAAAATATCCGTTCAGATCTCAGATCTGAACAGATAAATATGACCGTGTGTGGACGAATCAAATTTATCTGAACAGATATCTGATCAGATATCTGTTCAGATATCTGTCAGTTAAATTTGACCGTGTGTGGGCTCCGTCAAATTTAACTGACAGATATCTGTTCAGATAAATTTGATCGTGTGTGGCCACTTTTAGAGTGTTCTCATAGGAAGCAAGCGGCCAAATTATGTAAAATACGCCGTGAACCTACCACTACACTTAAAGGGCATTAAGAACTAAAGTTATACATGCATAACGTTTATCTTGAAAATCCCTTTTATAATCCCCAGGTATAGATCTAACATAAACTATTATAAGGAAAGCTTTCAAATGCTAGTTTTCTCTATTGTATAGTATTCAATTATAGCAAACATGTACAACACTTAGGCTTCGCTTCAATACCCTATAGAAAGCTACCTATACCTCTTTTCCAAAGATCATGCCTTCAGTGAAATAGATAGCAGACATCGCCGGAAGGTTCCAAATATTAACCTATATAGGCCTAATATAGCTACCATATTATTGGAATAAAATTGTGAATATTTTACTCATACGCTGACAATCAGGTAACGGGAAACCACCTCAGAAGCCATATTTTTCCCAAGCAATAGGCTACATAAGGTATTGATAAGGCATAGACTTTGTGAGGGGATTAACTTGCTGATTGATCTAAGGAGTGCTCTTACGGAGCGAGAAAGCAGACTTTGAGTATGAATATGTACCTAGAACCTGCCACTTGGCAGTACACTGAAGAGAAGCGGTCAATCGCAATTAAATAGTATCCTCGGCTATCAATAATTAAGTTACCTGTTTATGGAGAGCATGCACCGGGCATTTCCTCAATAATCCACAATGAATCAGCCTAACCAAACATTGGAGACTGTCCGCTGAGGTTTGGACTAGCGATTTAGAATGACAGAGTGTGGGGGGGGGGGGGGGGAGGGTGAAAGAGAGAAGAGGGAGAAATCACAAAATACTTACTAATAAGAGGGCGATTCTAGCGCAAAACCATAGAGGGGGTGGGGGTCAGGTGCTAGTTTTGAGATATCTGTTTCATATCGTACACTTTAGTAGTCTAAAATTGAATTAATTACCTTCAAAAACAAAACTCAGACAGCATTGACATATTTAAGGCTTTATCCCCCGTTATCAGCGCAAGGGTGCTAATTTTAGAGAAAATACGACAGAAGAATGAACTAAGTTAGACGAATAGCCTCTACTAGGAGAGAAAGAGATAGAGAGATACAAACGCAGGAACTTAGAACGACCACTGCAGTTACAAGCACGGTTCGTTGCTCAAGTGTGACAAGAGAATATCTAACTATGTAGCAGTTAGTACGGCCCGCTAACAACAAACTACTCAAGTCTGGTTGCTCCAGTTCATAACGTGACATACTAGTATGCACAATTCTACAATAGCCGTATGACAATAGTTAAAACTGTCAAAATAGCCTCTCTGCACATTGTAAATATTTATTCATTGGACGATGGATGCTGCAATATTGTCATTATACTGCAAATCTGTCTTTTAATACAACATATGCTGCTCCTCAGAGGTGGGCAAATTACATGCTTCGATGTAATTGAATTAAAAATTGTGACTACAAATTACTTGGATAAACGTTACTAGTAAATTCTCTCTCTCTCTCTCTCTCTCTCTCTCTCTCTCTATATATATATATATATATATATATATATATATATATATATATATATATATATATATATAATATTCTGCCAAGCGGCAGGTCCAAAGTACATATATTCCTACTCAGTGCTTTCACGCTCCATAAAGAGCACACCATCGATTAACGACGTAATCCCTTCACAAATGGCTATGCTTTATCCATACCTTAATATTAAGTATAATCTTTAGCTTGGGAATAATATGGCTCCTGATGTGGTTTCTGGTTGCATAATTCCTCAGTTCTATGATGGATTAGCTGACATTTAATCCTGGAGGAAAAAAAATCATGGTGAAGTGCATACCCTGTACCTTCCTCCGCTACTGCCTTAGTGGCCTCTTACGTCAGCTTGTAAGCGGTTGCCCTGTTCTGCAGTGGTCCCAACCACATCCGGGCGCAACACGGGAAATTTCTAATTTTTAATTGAATTACAAATTACAAATAATTTTTTTCTTAGTTAAATTACCAATTACGTAATTTCAATTAAATTAAATCGAATTAGAGTAACAATTTAAAGCACCTGTTTTCCTATATTTACAAATAATGCAAAAGCGTTGCGGTAAACCGTCAATTAGTTCTAAATTAAAATTTCTATAAATTGAGGAAATAACTAAATAAAAGAACAACTCAGATCTGCTTAAGTGTGCTGCATGCAATCCAAAGTCAATATTGCACATGCAGCATGTATAGGCCGTATGCATTACTTATTATACAGTGTATAATATTGATTTAGCAGATAGTAAATTAAACACGTTGTACAAATTTAAACGTTGTAAAACTAAGAAAACTTTAAATTGATCCAAAATGATGAAATTGCTAGAAAAGTCGACGTAACAATTACTTCTAACTTGTCGGTCGGCCCTCGACAAGCTGTACATTCCATTTTTAAATCATTTATTTTTTAAATTCGCAAGCTTCTTTGTGGGAGCCTGTTAATTAGAGGAATAGAAAATGCGAAATTTAAGCACATATGCAAATGCACTAACGAACTTATTAACAGTGTACTGTTACGTTTGTCATAATTTGTGAGTAGTGAAAAAACAGGTTGTTAAAATGGTAATTTGTAACGTACTTATTTTTCAATTTGACCAAGAAATATACTGTAATATGCAATTTATAACTCAAGTATATTTTCTAAGTAATTTGTAATTTGCAATTCAGTTACATCGGAGGGTGTAATTAAATTTGCCAACTTCTGTATATTTGCTGTGAAAATCCAATATCCAGTAATGACGTCTCTGACATTGCCTTATGACGAGGAACTACCGTCGTCAATAATATGAGGTCCGAGGTCCGGAACATATTATGATCAGCTACGCCAGACCTACAAATTAAATTAATCAGTAGTAATCACAGTTTCACAGATCATAATCAGAAAATATTAAATGAACCTTTTTTATTGATTATCCCGGCTCGATTCGATTCAATTTCGTAGTTAATGCATTTTAAATTTCTTATTGGTAGCACTGTCTATGGGCGATAAATCAATGAATAGTAAGAGACGTATTAAATAAAAATCTGGAATAAGTCTCTGAAATTGGGCGCAGTGATGGAGAGAAGCGTTCTCGACTCACTCGATGACCTGGGGTATGAAATATCTTTGTAGGATCATATTTTACTTGCATGTTAGTAGGATCTAATGTACTTTTTGGCAATGTACCGGCACATATTGCACAACTCGATGATGAATTCCCTGCAATGTTACTGGTAACATTTAGAAATTTCTCTCTCTCTCTGTCTGTCTGTCTGTCTGTCTCTCTCTCTCTCTCTATCTCTCTTAGTGCGCTGTATACTGGCAGGTCCATGGCATATAGCGCCTCCGCCCTTCTCTGTCTCCCGTTTCCTCTTCGTGTCATCGTATGAGTTGTTCTTTAAATCATCTAACATGCCTAATATATCAGTCTGCCTATTCTTCTCTTTCCTTCCACTCTACCTTCTATGACCTCTTTTAGTAAACAATTCCTCCTTAAAATGTGACCTATCCAGCTTTTCTGCCTTTCTTAATGCATTTATCGACTGTCTATCTGTATCAACTCTCCTCATCATTTGTAATCATTTGTGCCTAGCTAATCTTTTCCATTCTCCTCCATATCTACAATTCTAATGCTTCTCGTTTCCGGATAACTTTCTTCCTTAAGGTTCATGCTTCACATCCTTATATTAGTGGGGTCCATACCAAGGCTTTTACTATTTTTATTTCTGTGGCTTTGATTTGACATTTTTTCTAAAAGTTCTTACCTATTGCCAAACGCATCTTTTGCTTATGCAATCCTACTGCATATTTCAGTCTTGTATTTTTCCTCATCTGTTTTCTAATATGATCTAAATATTTGAAACTTTTTGCCTGTTCAAATCTCATACCACTTTTTTGTAATATTATTTTAATATTATTGACCTCTTTCATAGGACACTCTCATCACTTTTGTCTTTTTGATGTTGATCTTCATGCCATATTTCAATGCCGTATCATTCAGACTATCTTCTGCACTCCATTCTCGTTTTTTGCTACTTTTTCTTGATCATTTGCAAATCTCACATCTTGCAACAATTTGCCTCCTACTCTTATTTCTTCTTCAAAGTCTTCCATGGTGTCTTCCATCATTGCTTTTGCGTAAATGCTAAACAACAGCAGCGAAATTCTACAACCTTGTCTTACTCCCTGTCTGATATCGCCTTTTGAGTATTCTTGTTGGATCTTGATTACAGCTCTTTGATTCGTATGAAAGTTTAGTATTATTCTTAGAACTATCTCACCAGTTAATTTCTGTCCTTTTAAAGATATTCAGCATCTTTAATTTCTCTATCTATGAAATCCTGTCAAAGACTTTCTCAAAACCCTGACATCAGATAATAATGGCAATATAGTTTATATATTCTTGTTCATATCTGGCTCACCATTGAGCATTCTATAGACTAGTAAGTTTGTGTCATCACAATGGCTACCAAGCACTGTCACTATAGACTTTGCATAGAAAAGCAGCTCTTCTGAGATTTTTACACTTAATTGTTAGATTTTAAATGAAATTATATGTTAAAATTTAATTTATATTCTGCATTTGTTGGTAATTGGGATGTGCATAGCCTGTTTAAATTTTATAATGCTTATCATTTAATATATTGTATTTTAATCGTAGGTATGATGGAACTCTGAAGGATGATGCCATTTTAAAGGAAAGTCTCGATTCTGAAGCAATAACCGTTGAATTTTCTAAATGTGTTGCATGGCTTACTGATGATTTGGTAATTCATTCAGGAATCTCAGAAAATGTCAGTGCTATAAACGGTTGGTTTTAGTTTATATATTCTCTGATTGACATAAACATAAATGTTTCTAGTCCTGCTGTTTATACATTTTGCAGTCTTTTATAATGTAGATAATGTAAGCAGTTTTTATGGTAACAAACTGCAGTTGTTGATGATATTGTGTGTCACCTAGTCAATACTGCAGTGCTTTTTGAATATTGGTGTACTAACCAGTCTAAAGCTTCGTTAAAATCAGTTTTATTCCTGTGACATATCGGATCATCACAGAATAGACCAACAATAAAAACACCATTGTTGTAAGATGCGACTTAGCAGAAATTTAGGAATGCAAAGGGAAACAAATTCACCAATATTTTCTCTAGCTAAAGGCTCATTAAGGTTTTGTAAAGCTAGTCTTTGTATATATGATAAATTGGTTGGTCTACAGATTGCTCCTACTGAGTGCGACTAGGAATAACTACAACTAGTTTTAGGGAGGAATAGAAATTTTTCATTAATTATTAGTATGATGTATGCCAATGATTGTATTGCTAAATTACCTTCTGCTATTTTTTCGGTGTAATTAGCATTTCTTTTTGACTGACTAAAGACATGTGCCAATATAATTTTTCTAACCATTGTGTGTTTATTTTGTTCAGTTGAATGTGAACAAATACATATGAACACTTGAATTTGTGTTCACACATGAACTTGCAATCCAACCCTGCTGCCATTTAGACGTATAAGAGGGATTGAATTTTTAAAAATTCAATACCTCTATTTAAAGAAATATCCTATTGGTTTTTGAGAATTTAATAGATCTGATTCTATTTCAAATTCTTCAAAGAAAGTAAGCTTATAAAAATTCAAATGTTCTTGTTTATATTATTCAGTGTAATTAGCCATATCTTTTTACAATGATATGAAGATATACAGGATATAAAATACTGGAATATGAGGTAATTAATTTAATTTTTCTGATAAGCAGCCTGATGTTGATCAGTTTTGAATAGTTTTAACTACATTTGTCCTTTTTCTGACTATTAGATCATGGTAAAGTATTTATATGTAGCATGCTGTAAATGCTTTGCTATCCAAACCCATTATTGAGTAGCTGTGATAATTTGCAATATTCTGATTTTGTAGAAAGTAGCGATGTTGAAGGTTTCGTATTGGAACTGAGTGGATTTCTGCGAGAATACGGTAACACTTAGTAAATATTCTAAATAATAGAGTAATTAATACAGCTTATGTTATTATAATTATGTTTTTGTTGGCAAAGATAAATTGACACATGTATCAAATTTTCTCAATACCTTTTAGTAGTACCTACAGTGCAACATATAATTTATTGCTAGATAGGTAGCATATTATTTATGCTAGCTAGGCATTTACTGTTAGGTAGCATATTATTTAATATAAGCTAGGTAGCATATTATATAAAGTTAGCTAGATGGCATATTATTAATATTAGCTTTATTATCATATTATTTAATTTTAGCTTGGTAGCATATTATTTAAAGTTAGCTAGGTCACATTCTAAAATGTGACTGTAATTAAGTCTAAATTATGTGTGACTATGAGGACATGCATATATGTAGTTAGACTTGTTTAATCAAATTATGTCTAATAGTATTTGATGAATCTCTTTCTTAATTCTTTCATAGTCCTGTAAGTTAAAATGGACTCATACTATTTTGATAATATTATAAAAATGTGTAAGGGATAGTGTACAGTTGTGTACAAATTATTGAATAGTTTATGTAGAGCACAAATTGTACAGATTGCTATGAAAATTTGTTGGTTTGTATTTTTTTTACAATTCGTTGTGTTTACAGGATGTCCCTACACGCAGCTTACGGATGGACCGCTGAATGAGCGACTCAGGAGCCGGAGTGATAGACTCCACTTGCTCGACTACCTCGCAACAGAGCTACAGGCTGCTCGGATTACTGCTGTCAAGTATCCGGAGCTAGCTAGTCGCTACAAATCCATGAATTTACAGCAACCCCAGCAACAACCTTCCACTGTCGAAGCTGTAATTCTCTTCTATCATTCAAAAATTCAAATTTTGTGATGATGTATCATATGTATGTATGAAATTATCTATGTGACCCGTAAGCCTAAGGGTCTGTGCGTAAATCAAATATTGCTGTGACCTTTAATACAGGTTGCTATTAGATGTTGTTCTTTTTGTATTTGTTAACATTTAAAATGAATCTGAGAAACAATATATTTTTATTGTTTATATAGCCAAATCGGTAACTCCCATGTCTTAACAACAGTAGTCTAATTTGAAACCCGTCAACTTCTGACAGTACATGTATGAGAATATAAAAATGGAAGCTGTCACTACTTTACGATATTCTTTGACTATTCACTTATTTAAATAATTCAGGAAGCTAACCTTGAAGAATGTAGCTTGTATAATTATGAGGTTTATATTATGATACAGAGTATGCTTTGAAAGAAGCAATACATGGACATATTGTATGAATATTCTCTGTCTTCTGGTATATCTACTATCTATTTCCTTGATCTTTGTTTAGAGTTTATTGAGTATATATGAATTGTATAATTCCTATTTGAGCACTGCAATGTCTAGAGATAAGTTACTTCATTAAACATTGAACGTTTATTATGTTTTTATTGATTTTTTTTAGATTCTGTCATGTAAATTGTTTGTTTTAGAATCAGGCTTTGGTAGCTAAGCTGATGAAAACTCTAATGGTTGGACTCGGTATTCCTAAGCCTCCTCCCAATGTTACTCTTCCTGCCATATTTCATAAAATAGAGACGACAGTATGTGTTATTCAATTAGATTTAGAATACTATCTAGACTAATAATTATTTTTCATTTTTATTTCACAGTATTAATTTTTTATTTCTAGTTATCTTGGGGGTTTAGGTTATATATGTTTACATAATTAATTATTTTACTAGGTCGTTAAGAAATTTGTATAAATATTAAATTTTGAGAATTTTCTGAAACTGCTTGGTAGAAATGCTGCACTTTTATTTCATATTTGTTTTTAAATTGTTAATACTGTATTAGTAATATCGCTCGTAATTAAATTTTTAAAATTAATTTTTTATTTCTAGTGATCTTTAGGTTTTATGTTATATATGTTTACACAATTAATTATCTTACTAGGTCGTTAAGAAATTTGTATAAATATTAAATTTTAAGAATTGTATGAAACTGCTCGGTGGAAATGCTGCACTTCTATTGCATATTTGTTTTTAAATTGTTCATATTGTATTATTAATATCGCACTTCACAGATACAGGCTAAGCTGGCTTCACTTAAGCCGGGTGCTTTGAAGCCACTGTTGAACAAGCCGCTATCTGATCATGACTGGCAGGAGTTGGAGTTCATTGCCCACGCCATGCAACAAGACTACGGGTATCGCCGCAAGATGACGCTCAACCGACTAGACGTGACCATTGAATCATTCACCTGGTCTGATCGCGTTAAGGTGTCCAGTCGTAGATTTTCATTTTTAAGATTATATTAATATTTTTCTTGTGACATTTTTTATTTTTACTACTGTTAATTGTTTATTTTTATTTATTTTATTATTATTATTGAGTGCTATTTTGACTCTTAGCTAGGTCTAAGATTTACAATTGTTTTATTATATATCACTTCCATATTGAAAAGTAGTCCTTAGAAGCTACTTGTGATTTTATAGTAGTTTTAGTAGTAGTAGTAATTTAGTAATTTAATTTATAAATCTTACTCTTTACAAGTCATATCTATTAAGTCAATATTATTTCAAGAAGGCATGGTTTGCAATAAGAAATAAAGAACAAGAAGCAAAAGGAAAATAAAGTTTGAACTTGCTGTTGTTGCATTTAGGAATTATTGTTTATTTAATATTACCATTTGTATATTCCAACTGTGCAGAATAAGCGTGACGAACTTGCGGCAGCATTTACAAAGTGCCGGCAGAAAATGGACGCCGAGTCCAGCGCAAATATTGCCCACATTCTCTCTGCCAAAGAAGGTCTGGTTTAAGCAAATAGTCATCTCTCAAATTATTGTATTACAAACTATTGAGAGGTGTTTTAATTCTGTATTGCGTATGCATGCATATCTTTTAATTATATTTTACTTTATCTTTTGATTTAATATACAGTAATATATATAGAGTGAGCTAGAATTTAGCTTGTGATAGTTTTTATTCAATTGCTTGAAAAAGACCTATTTCTAAGCTTTTTCTATGGCTTGGAATTTTATGTCATATTTTATGGTGTTTACATTCAATGCAAAGGCATAAACGTCAAACCTTTCATCTCATATCATGAATGGACATCTGAACATTATGTTGCATAAAATGTTCATTGTGTAAGGAAGATCTGATTTAATGGCAAATTAAATGAGTATAAATATATAAATGAGATATAAATGTATATATACTAAATGAGTATAAATTTATATATACATAGACTATAACTTCTAGAACAATTTAAAGTAATAATAATTATTTAAAATTTATTGGTATAGTTACCAAAATAATAACAATTGAACCAAAATGATAATTGCTTTCCTGCTTGGATATTGATTATAAATTTTATTGAATATTTTTCAGATCTGTTACTAATCGAGAAAACTAATAACGAGACTGTACGAGAAAAGACTAAATGTTCTATTAATCGAGTCAAAATGGGCGAGGTTTGTTAATGATTTATTTGCGCTACATTGCAATAGTAAAATGTGTTTTTCTATAACTGATGCCCAGTATTATTCTTACTCTCTATTCTTATTCTTATTCTCTTGTGGTCTCTGTGTACTCAGTCGTCACCGTGTGGTGCTTTGGCGCCTGTTTGTGTAGATTCTGCAAGAGACGTCCCCGACATTGCCTTATGGCGAGGAACTGGACGTTAAATCCTTTTTGATTGATTGATTGATTACAATAATGTTGTAACGAGCTGGCCGATGTTTTTAAAATTTACTGAACTTGACCAGCAGCTAATTCTGCCAAACATTGAAAAAAAATTTTTAATATCTGTAATAGCCGGAAAGTTATAGATTTGCGAATATGATTGGGCTCTAATAGAAAACTTCCAGTATAGGAATACACCACGTTACATCACGAGTCCATATATCAACTGTAAAATGCATGCATCTCACATTAAGCTGAGACTGCACGAAATTTGTATTTGTAGTTGGCTAACGAGAAAACTTTGAGGAAATAGGATTGACCAAATTATCTGGCTAAATTATATACTGCCTGTATGCTGCTTCCCAGCAAGCATACGGCCTATTGTTAGGCCTCTGTGAATCAGCTACTGCTTGTAGTGTTGAAGCGCAGTTAAAATGACTTATTGGTAGATTCGCAGCATACACTACATGCATCAAAAGTTCCATAAATTTGTCAATTTAGAACATATCGGCACATATTTTGTCTCGTTTTGAAATAAATGACTGTACTTCAAGATAACATTGCACAGAAAATATATGTGACACGTTAATGACCCACTCATATGTGGAAAATTAATATGATCCACTGATATGTAGAAATGAAGAGTAAAGCGGAAGACAGAGAAGAGTGAAGGCATTATATACCTTGGATCTGCCTGTAGCACTGCAGATGAAGGATATGTGACATGTTCACATATCCTTAGAATCGGACTTCTTGAAACAATGAAATAGCATTCATAATGACTTTGAATTATACAATATAAAACTTACTAACTGAAAACAGAATTAACAAAAAATTATAAAGTTATCAGTCGATACATTGAAAGTAATTATTTACGTTGTAGTAATTATTTGTTTGCAGGTACCTGACCGAGGTGGTCGAGCTTATGAGCTGGAGAGACCTCCACCAGAAATGCCTGCCTTTCAGAAGCGTCAGGCAGGTCCTCCTGGTGGTGGTGGTGGTGGTGGACATAGGGGTGGTGGACAACAACATCGTGGTGGTGATAGGGGAGGTTATGGAGGCGGTGGCAGAGGTGGTTATCAACAGGGTGGTGATGGGGGTTATCACCAAGGTGGTGGTGGAGGTTATCACCAAGGAGGAGGAGGAAGAGGTGGTTACCATGGAGATGGTTACCAAGGGGGGGGAGGGTATCAACAGGAGTTTTATCAGGGTGATGGGAGGGGGGGAGATCATCGAAGGGGAGGGGGGCGTGGTGGAGGTAAGTAGAGTGTTTTGAAGCAAAGGCAATTGTAGACGATTCAGTTCTCAATTTTTTGAATCCTGTTGTAGTAGTTCCTGATTTGTCGACTGCTATTTTGCTGGTATCGTGTTCATATGGTCTAAAGAGGTCGTCGCAAGTCCATTTTGTCTGTTATTGCATCTCGCAACTCGTCAGTTTATTTGTATTTTGTTATTGTTTATTGCTTTTTAGCCCCTTATTAATATACAGTGGTAGTGATGGCTAAAAACCGTTAACATTAGAAGCCTTTAATTTAAACGTTTCATATTATCGTCTTCAGTGATTGAGTGATCTTTTTTGTCATATGTACGTAGGATGGTCGAGAGGCAACAAGAGAGGCGGTGGTAATTACGATCAGCAACCTAGTGCCAATTCCTTCATCTAACCTCTGTCATTATGTAATTGCAATATCATTTTCTCGTCAAGCTGTCTGAACAATAAGCAGTACTGTAGAGTCAGCAGTTCTATATGGGTATCATAGTCGCTTTGAAAATGAGACACTGCAAGTTCAACGCTCGGATGTGGATGCCTTTGAAAATCTTTTACCTGTCTGCTTTACTCTCTCTATTAGTATAAGCAGAAATAGAATAAACTATTCTATTCCTTTTCGTCACAATCTGACAACCGCAGATAGTGCTGATAGCAGTGATATAAAAGATATAAGAACGGTAGAAATGGATAATTATATTTAATTAGGTTAAATATTGAAGCACAAGCACTTTCATTACCAGGTACTTTTGTGCTGCTTAGAAGAGTGTTCAAATTAGAAAATAGTAATAGTTATCCTGTCTTATATTTGGAACCCTTCTCGAAAAATATACAGCTACATTAAATTCTAAAATGAAATTAGTTTGAAGAGTTCTGTGATTGCACGGAGTATCTTAGTAAGTAAGATAAAGTAAGACTTGTAAAACTATATTTAAAGATAGCGTAGTGATCAAGTACAGTGGTATTTATTGAAGCCAGTATTCAATGTTTGGTGTTCTCAACTTAAAAAACAACGTAGTTTAGATTTAATAGTATTGAAGTAGGCTCTATGAATAGATGTCAGTTCAAGCTATATGTGTATCATCAGCAAAATTTGCAAGTAAAGTCGTCCGGCCAGTGGCAATACACATTAAGACATTCACACTATTCCATGTCTTATTTGTCATAATTGCGATATCAAGTACAGACAACAACATACACAGTGAGAGAGTTACTGTCATTCGCGATAAAACTATAACAGATACAAACACTTGCAACTAGTACATTAATGAGATCAGATTATTCAATTCAGAAATGTCACATCAGGGTAGTTAACTTTCTGACGCACATTAATTATCGCTTTGTATAGTCTTCTGTCAATGCAACACCTACACATGCTCAATCATGTGCAACATTCAGTGCTTAGAACATCAATGCTTAAAATATCCCAACCACAAACACCACGCTCTCTGCACATTATTAAATATAAACTTAAAATGTGGTCTTCCCTTTTCGACTTTAGCACATGCCGCATTGTTTGAATGAGACTAATTATGTACATTACAATATTTATTATGCATAGAGACAGCACGTGTATAAAATTCAACACATTCTACTACTTTATTAAGCTACTTAATTCAATACATGATGAGAGCATAACAGCCTAAGTTTACGAATAACAGACCACCTAAAATCATATACTGCTTATACTAATTAATAAATGAAGGTCAAAAATAAATAAATAGGCAACAAAGAGTTAATTGCATTTATTGATGTACAAAAGAAACGTTAGGTTATGCCCTTCTATAAGTTAAGGTAACAACAGCCACAAACACGGAAATTATGAATTTGTTCAATATACTTTAGTATTACAAGAAAAAGTCAAGAATATTCAATTGACACCATTAATCTATATTCATTGACACCATTACATTATCACCTTTAAAAAACGATATAGTTGCATAAAATTGATTCACCAATTTTATCAGAAGGCTCACACCTAAATATTTTATAAGCATAATTTGAAGATTATACTGTTTTTCTCTTAATCCCTAGGAAAATGCGATGCTTAGCAAAATCTGCTAGGCATGATGCATTCTTAACCAGTAAAGAGATTTTTAAACTTAATAATTCGTCAATACTTAAATTAATACTAATATTAATACTTTTATCAATACTTACGAACATCTAATTACCATATTAGATACTGCAACCACAACAATTCAGCTGCTTTTCGACTTTCAATCTCTCAAACATACACAGACATGACTAGCGATCAATATTTTACACAGTCCGACAAATATTGCACAATCACAAGGCACATTAGCAGGCTCAGTTTCTAATATTCACAGATTTATTTCATTCGAACTTTACCTTGATTCGCTGTCATTACTAAATGTAATTTTCCATTGACAGGAAATCAGCCTTCAAGCACCATAAACAGTATCCAGTTAGAATTTTGAAGCACTCATGAAAATATTTCTACAGCACTGTCAATAGAAATTTTTACAAGTGTCAATACTTTTAGTATAGCAATAGCTTTTCAACCACCAGCCAATTAGTTTTATAAACTTCTGGGTGATTGAAACGAAATAACTAATTACTAAATGCATGATTTAGCGGAAGGGATTTTCTAGCACTAACAACGGTATTCTCAGATGATAAATAGGAGATGTATGACAGCATCGCAAATTTATCAGTTTTCATAATTTTAGCTCTGTCACGCATATCCATAAATAGCCCAAAGGCACTGGATTGTAATGTGTGCACAAACAAAAAGCTATATTTTACAAACAGTTTAGCTGTGTTTATGTCCAAGACCTCTCGAAGGAACTATAAATGCTATGCCAGGCAATTCATCAAGTGAACTGCAGTCAGAGTTTAACCAATCTCTATATGATTCATAAAGACGTCCATACAGTATTCACATGTTTTTAATGTTAAATAATTCAACAACAGCGTTGCAAAAGCAAGCCGAGAAACATTGCAACTACACAATGAAGGGCTAGTAAAAGTAGTTCATTGATACAACTGCTACACGTGTATGCTATCACCAACATACCCATCTTGCACGCCTGACCTCTGCTACACGTGTATGCTATCACTAACATACCCATCTTGCACGCCTGACCTCTGCTACACGTGTATGTTATCACTAACATACCCATCTTCCACGCCTGCCTCTGCTACACGTGTATGCTATCACTAACATACCCATCTTCCACCCCAGACCTCTGCTACACGTGTATGCTATCACTAACATACCCATCTTCCACCCCTGACCTTTGTCTCCGCAAAACTGATCTCAACACAACCATCTCTCTCGCAACTGTCTCTGACCCAACGTTTACGTTTCCTCGTCTGAACTTCGCTGGCGCCACACTACTCTTCACCATTGCACTGCGTCGAATTCGAGATTTTCTAATTTCTGCAGAAGAGAGTGTAGAAGCAGGTAACACGCGATCAGGCACAGACCTGACCGCGGTGAGTTTTAGTCTATTGAGATTGCTTTGACTCGTCTGACGAACGGCTCTCGTCGCTCTCGTAGGTTGACTTCCAGCAAAAATCTACAACACAACACACGTGACACTGACATAAAATGAACTCTATTTAATCTATTTAATGTAATCATACAACATACGTGAAATTGACATAAAATGAATTCTATTTAATGCTAATCACACAACACACGTGACAGTGACTTCATATGAACTCTATTTAATACTAATCACACAGCACACGTGCCATTGATTTCTATTGAACTCAAGATTAAATGTAATCATACAACACATGTGAAACTGACGTCACATGAATTCCATTAATATTTCAATTTAATAGCTCTTCCTCACAGGCTCTTAAACGTTACTGGGTATAGCATAGTAAATAAGAGTACTATTTAAAAAAAGAATCATTTACAATATGTACTGTAAATGAAAATTAATTGCAAGAAGTTAAATTAAATTTTATCATCACAGAAACACTACAAAAACTATCTATATAGCTTTAATTGACAATGGCCATGATTAATTATAATTAAACTAGGGCCTTGTGCTGCAGTCAAAGAGACAGATAAAGTGAATCTTGCTATCAGATAAAAGTAAACTATTTCTCACAAACCTGTACTCTGGCATGCCTCACTCGTTCAGACTCTGTATCAGTGATTGGACTGAGAGAGAATGCAATGGGTGACGGTACAAAGCACGGATGTCTACCAATTAGAGTTTGCAACTCCTCCTCATTATCAAATCTCGCAAATTTCACCTACATAGTATAGCAAGCATATCAGCAATGTGGAGATGGTTTATATAGCAACTATACAGGTCAACTAGGGACCAATACGTTATATACTATACTATGTGTTGCAGAATGAGCTAGAATTGAGGAAGACAATAGCAAACCACCTTAGAAGCAATATTATTATTCCCAAGCTATAGGCTACATTAAGGTGTGGATAAGGAATAACCTTTTGTGAAGAGATAAATTTGTCGATCTACGGAGAGCTCTAAATGGAGCGTGAAACAAGACTTGAATATGAATAATTGAATATGTACATGGACCTATCACCGGGCAGTATACTAGGTATACTGTTTTATTTTAGTTCTTTACACTTTTGCCTTTTTACAGAATTTATTCAAGATACACAAGCTCTGTAGATTTAGAAACTTGCAAGAAATAATGGACGGTAGGAATCATAGAGAATAACATTGTAAGTTATTCGCTAAAATTATTGTATAGATAATTACCGAAGATAATTGATATAGGCAATTGTTGAGAATAACATTGTAAGTAAAATAACTGAAGTAACTGAAGATACTAAATTATAATTGCAGATATTTTTTCAGCTAAATATTGTAAGTTATTCTCAACAATGAAAAATGTAGTGATCAGAGTAGCTACCGATTTCTTAGGAATAGTAGATTCGACAGCATCAGCAGCTGCTTCAGCATTCTGCCTGACTGGCGATTCATCAACATCTCTCTGGAAGTTTCTTCTTGCTCTCGTAAGTAGCTTCTGCATAACAAAAGAAAACAGTAATAAATCTAAAAATGGATAAATAAATATTTGTAATCAAATTTCATAATATTATAATTGATAATTAAAATTAGTAATTGTATTCATTAGTCTTACAACAGTACAGATATTTCAATGAATACTTTTATTTTCAAAAGTGAAACTTTAAGAAAATATTAAGCTAGTACTGTGTCATTATATAAAAATTTAAAACAATAGACACCTCAAGGATTCTTGTAGTCTATGTGTGAACTTTATACATCAATTAAAAATTAGATTGAAGTCTTGCTTTCAAGTACTGTCTCTCTGTGTATCTTCCATTAAGAATCTAAGAAGAATTTTAAATATCCACTATTGGGACTACGTCAAAAATGAAACAGTACTCGAAAGGAGTGGACAAAGAAAATTAGATGAAATAGTGTGAGAGAAGGTTCTTAGGTCATTTACTGAGAATGTCTGAAGATAGATACGCAAACACTGCAGTTAACTGGAAGCCAACTCAAGGAAAAAGGAAACGAGGAAGACCTAGAAGTACTTGGCCAAATACGATCAACAAGGATTGGAGAGCATTTAACATTTCATGGGAAGACGCTGTGAAGATTGCCGATGATAGAAACGAACTGAGGAATGTTGCCGCCCTATGTTCTGTACAGAACGCAAGGAACTGATGATGATAACGAAGCTCAGCATTCTACTTTAACAGTATCTCAAGCAGATAATTAAAAAATTTGCAAAACTGTTTTGCACAATATTTAGACCAGATTGAAGTTTTTTTTTAATTACTCATTATCAGTATCAGAAATATATTGACTAAATTGAAATTATATCTAGCAGTGACAAATAGATATAAAATTAATGATTACTTAATTAATACCAAATTATATGAATTACTCAGATACCTATCTGTATTTATTATATTACAAGAAACTGTTATTTCCAGATGAATAATGACATTTAATTATCCTGCATAATGTTGTAGCAAGGATTTCTTGATGACATAACCTCAACACTTGTAGTATCATAACCTCAACACTTGTAGTATCATAATCTTAACACTTGTAGTATCATAATCTTAACACTTGTAGTATCATAATCTTAACACTTGTATCATAATAGTATCATAGTAATACCATAATTGTAAATACCATATCACTGCTGTAGCATTTAGCATAAAGCAGCGCTTTATAAATATACTTATTATTATTATAGTCATAGGGGAAGTCATAGGAGGCCCACCTCGTCATAAGCAGAATCCTCCAAGAATAATGATATATCAAAAGGAATGTTAGATGATTTAAAGATCCACTCGTAGGTGGACATGAGGAGTTAAACGGAAGCAAGAGATGAGTACAGGCGTTATATACCATGGACCTGCCAGTAGGCAGTGCACTAAGAGAGAGAGAGAGAGAGAGAGAGAGATTACTATTATTATCATAATCTCAACACTTGTAGTATCATAGAGAAGAGAGAGAACAGAGTTCGGACCTTGAGCGTATTGCCGACAGATCGCCTGTCAGTCGACTGTCTGTCTCGCAGAGCTGAGTTCTTAGGAGTGCTAGTCACTGCTTCATGCTGCAGCATTCAATCAATCAATTAATATCAAAAATATAATATACAATTTATTTTATATTAATTATATTATATTTAATGCTCCAGTAATTGCCTCAAAACTTAAACGAATGGATAAAAGAAAGTCTATTCGTATCCCGACCCTGGTTAAACTGGGATTCAAGGGAAGACGATGATGCTGATGTTATTATATTTAATGTAGTATATATTATATTAATCCTATTAAACAATCCATCATTCAACAATGATATTTCTGAAATAATTCACTACATAAAAACTACTCTGACGCCATGAAAGACTACCTGAGTACCCATTATTTAGAATAGTATCATGACCCCACCACCCCAATCCCAATCAGGCATTCAAGATATTTATATGGCAGATTATAAATCCGCGACACATATATTGAGATTATAAATCCACGATATATATCAAGCTTATAAATCTGCAATATATATCTCGACTATAAATCTTAGACATGTATTGTATATTTCTGGAATATATTTTGAGGTATTCATAGTACTAGAGACTTTACTGCAGTAACAACATAAAATATGTCATGCAGTTTTTAACTACTTATCAGTTAAGTGCAAACTTTGAGCTGTGGAAGCATACAGAAGATATATTTAGAGAACTGATAGCATTGAAAACATTATTAGATTAAAAGTATAAAAAAAACTAACAATACAAAAATATCATTCTTAAGCCAATTTTTCTGCAATCATGTAACTGCCACTGAGTGTGCAACTGAAAAAGTATCTTAAGGACCAAAATTGACAAGCTTTGCATTAAACACAACAAAAGTAAATTCTCGTATTGGATTTGAGATATATTTGACACAAGTAAAGTCTCGCGTAGAGTTTAGGATATATTTCAATAGTCCAATGGAACAATAGAAATTTCATAAGTAGAATATGAAAAAGTATATTTTATTTTTGAAAGAGAATCTCTGCGATATAACTTGTTTTTCCATGGTTGTAATTTGATTGATAATGTACTCCTTAATGAGTGATATAGCAGATATACCGAAAATTACTTTTTGATTGGTACAGCATTCTGAATGGGATACTGGATAAAGCCAGTACGAAATCTTAGAGAGAAACATGGAATTACTACTACTCTCATCACAATAGTTCAGCAATAGTTAAAAACTTCAGGCAAAAATTTCAACAAGTTCAAAAATTACAAGAATGTTACCTTGAATAGCTTTCTGTTTACACTGCTACCGTTAGAGGAGATTTTATTTGCCAGATCAACTCTCTGCCAATAGTTAATGATGTCCTGAATGAGAATCTCCGGGTACTGAAAGAGAATTGAGTTTTTCTCTATCAGAAAGGCTACAGCAGTCGACGCTATCGAAGCCTGCATCTTCACTTCCCTCATCGATGTCTAATCATTGAAACAATAAAAGTATTGGTTGTAGTATCATCACGATGGAAACCAATCAATCAATCAAATCAAGTAATAAGTTCAAGCATTAATTCAGTCAACACATTTATACACCACCAAGTAACGTCAAGACGGCAATCAATAATGACAGCCATCAAATACGACGACTAACAAATATGAGGACGGCTATCAAATAAGCAATCCGTTAGTCAAACATCCAATTCCAAAATTTATAAAACTCTGCTCTAAGCAGAATGCCTAAGCATTGCCATATAGATGCCATTTAGCAGAGTGACATAATATTACACGTAAAAAGACGTAGTGGCATGCTTTAAAGGTTCAAAACTTTAGAGGCAAAATAAGATATTTAATCATCAAAGGTAAATTAATTAATGTCATACTAGGCATATAAATTTGTTTTAATACATTTAATAAACTAAAAGCAATACTAGGTCTTCATAACTGAATTGAATAAGTCTGTATACCTGTTTTGGTAGAAGAATTCGAGGAGCAAACAATGTGCCCAAGGACTCAGCAGTCATACGATTGCCCTGCTGTCTTGTTACACGACTGAGTAGGTCCAGCAGCGACTTGAGCAACTTGAGGTTCACTTCAGGCAACAGCTGAAGCAACAGCTGCAACATCTGAATGCGCTTTGCCTCAGAAGACATTCCTGTTATATTACAATATAAGTCAGAATGCAGATGTACGAGTAAAAATAGTTTGAACAACCAACTCAGAAAATTATTTGAAGTCTATTTCTTTCTAAATCCATTTATCCCAGGAAATCAAAAACAGAGAATGATAATTAATTGAATAGCTAAGATGCATAGCTAAGATGCATAGCTAAGATGCATAGCTAAGATGCATAGCTAAGATGCATAGCTAAGATGCATAGCTAAGATGCATAGCTAAGATGCATAGCTAAGATGCATAGCTAAGCTTATAATCCAATAGTCAATAAATTGGATAATACAATATTTTTGGCATTAGTATTATAATACTAATTGATAATTATCAATATTATGCAGATTAAATATTTATCATTAAAAACAACACTAACAATTTTGCAGCATTAAAATTATTTCATAGCTATGACCATGCTACAGAAATAGGCCATTAAAGAAGAAATAAAGGATATCAACTTTACATATTTAGTGTCACGCAATGAGGCTTTTACTATTGCAGTAACATTGCATATTAAGAATTGTTATTTGAGAAATGAACTTGAGCACAAAACTACAATAAAAAAATTAAAAGCTGCACAAACCAGCGATAAGACAGTGAGCCTTGTAGTGTTTGGTCAGCAGAAGCGGCTCGGGCATTTCTCCGAGGAATGTCTTCAGCACACTGGCACAGTCGTGGGCACTAAACTGACCACACTCTATATCACGCTCCAGGTCTGCGTCGAGATTCAGCTTGTCGTGGAGCAGACGCTGTCGTGAAACGCTGCCCGTCTTACGAAACAGGCCTTCTTGATTCAAACCTACATCATCATCATCATCATCATCATCATCATCTTTCCTTGAATTGCAGTTTAACTAGGGTCAGGATACGAACAGACTGTCTCAAATCCTCTCTGTTCTACATCATATCATCAGTCAATCCCCTATTTGAGACTTTTCCAATCGTTTAGATTTTTGTAGCAATTTCTGTAGCCTAGGCGCTCACCAACTGAATGCCCTTTGTGAAGGTATGGATCTTAGTGCTTTAGTAGCCTTCTGCGACACGTGCAGTCACCAGTTGATCAATTCTTCAAACAACCCGGACACAACATGGGAAGATTCAAACCTACATAGAATTGTATAATTATAACAGAACAATAGACCTAGTAGTAAAGTGTGGTGTCAACTAATCCATCAAACCAATAACTAATTCTATAACTAATAACTAATTCTATAACTATAACTAATTCTATTTTTCTTATAAAACTAGAAAAGCAATAAATTTAAAGAATCACAGATAATAATAAATATAAAATTGGCTAGGCAAGAGCTTGAATTATTTACTATCATTCTAAGTAACTCAGTCAATTTCCTCACTAATAAGATTATCTTATGCTCATATTAATAAGAAATTTCTTTACTAATACATATACATACTCACACACATGCAGTTTAACTACTCAAAAAGAGAAAGACGATGCCTCAACTTACACTTTGGTGTAGAAAGAAATGAGATGAGAGGACTGAGTCGTTGAACGACGTGATCAGTCAGCTTCTTACCAAACAAACCTCCGCTATCCACTGAGCCGAATCGTCTCATTCTAAGCAGAGTGCTGCCTGAAATACAAACTATATCGCTCTCATCTCCGAATATCAACATTTGCACTTCTCACAGATGTTGTAGTAAAGCAACCTGCTTAATACAGTTCTCATTAGTTGACATGTCTTGACTAACAAAATTTATTGCACTTCTCACAGATGTTGTATAGCAACCTGCTTAATACTGTTTTCATTGACATCTCTGACAAGATTTTTCTTGTCAGAGATGTCATTGACATCTCTGACAAGATGATTTAAAATTTAAAAATAAGATAGTGAGGCAAACATGATGTGCTGTTTCAAATCAATGCATCATTGTCTGCTGGTTTGCTGTATTAATATAAAATATAAAAGTAAATTAATTAGCGAGATATATATAGAAATATATATCTAGCTGAAAGATCAACAATAACAGAAACACATATATTTTGCTTACATCATGAAGGTGTGCTATATATAAAATTTGGTGATGACAACATCGAGACTATGCAAATCAACAAGTCAAAAGTCAAGAGTCACCAGTCAAGAGTCACGTCGATGAGCAAAAAGCAAAAGGTCCAGTAGTACATGGCGAAAAGTCTGTGTCAAATCTACAGCACAATTTCAAATTTCCCTGACCATTTTTGATTTTGGCTTTCATTTAGGATCTTACTTCTCCTCAGCACATTGGTCTGGGCGAATTGATCTGTATTTGTTTACTGTGAGGACGTCCCTGACATCACCCTTGGATGAGGAAACGGACGTTAAACCATTATTATTTATTTATTATTTATAAATCAGCCCTGCTTACCTCTAGACAGGCCACTCCTGGCTCTGGCAGCCACCGATGGAGTGCTTGCACAGTTCTTCACATCGAACAAATCCGAGAGCTGCTGCACGCCTGACACACCCAGCAACGACTTGAGATGACTGCGACACATCTCACTGTACACATCAATGTCTGAGTTCTTGAGTCGAGCCACAAGCCTCTCTATTCTGCACGTCACGACTGAATTCTGGTTTCCCTTCAGAACAAAATAAATAATTTTTAAGAAAGTTAAGCTTAACGTCAGTTTTCTCACTCAAAAGTGATGTCATTGACGGCAAGCCCAGGATTTGAAACCCACACCTACTGATCTGCAGCCTAGTATCTAACCGACTTCGCCATTGGCTCCAGCCAGTGTCAAAAGAGTTCAAAAATAAGACTATCAATATAATTTAGGAAATAAATGGCTTTAAAAGTTTGTCCAATTGTTAATTTTTTATTGTTCAAATTAGCAGCAATTCCTAAACACAATGCATTACGCCATTTTTACTATTAAAAATCATCATGACACCTGTTTAATGATCTGACTGAGATTTAGTTGAATTATCCATAATCACAACTGTTTAATCCAATATTTATTCTGTATATTTTATTAATATAAGCATAGTTTCATGAAACTATCTACAACTACCCATAATTGACTGACACTAAAACCAGTATGAATAGAATATCATATCTACCACTTATACAATAGATCCACCGTTCAGAGTCGCTCAATTAGAGCAGTCTCTCACAGCCCAAAAGTTAAAATTCCCAAATAACATACTGCATAGCAGAACTAGAGCAGATTAAATAAACAAGCAATTTATTTAACTTACAATGACAGGCCTAAGTGCTTCCACATCCATTCTTCCAGTCACTGACATCCTGCAAGTCATTAGGAAGACTCGCCAAGTTAATGAACGTTTGCAGCTCTATAATACAAATTAGATGCAAGTTAGGACATATACAAGAATATTTATAGGTAGTCACATTTTAAGTGTCAGATAAAGCACATACTTAAAGTTTGACACCACGCTAATAGTATAGTATCTTACTGGCTTCAATAAGTCGGTACGACACTCGACCGTGGTTCAGTATGTGCGGGGTTCAAATCCTGGGCTGGCCCGTCACTGACATCGCTTTTGAATGAGGAAACTGACGTTAACATTAGCTTTACCAGCTTTGCTTTATTTATATATATATATATATCTCTTCTTCTTTTCTCTGCGTGACATCACTTTGTGGACTCCAGAGCAGCCTCTTTTACCTTCTGTCTCCACTGATACCAGTCCTGGGCAAGATCATAGACATCACCCTGTGCTAGGTTATATTTAGTATCTATTTGTTTTATATCTTTATTATATTGTTTACTTAAAGTATATTATTTCCCATACCTAGTTTCATTTTACAATTTGTTATTCTATAATTTACAGCTTTTCTTACTGGAGTATTTTCATCCAATCGTAGCATATGTCCTATCCAACTGAGTCTTTTGAATTTTATTAATTCACTCCATGGTTCTTCTTGTGTTCTGTCATATAGGTCTGTATTGCTAATTATGTGTGGATATTTTATATTTAATATGATTCTCAATAGTTTTCTTTGAAATATATCTATATTACTTTCCATGCTTTTAGTTATTATCCATAATTCACTATTATATATAAAGATAGGTTTGACATATATATTGAATATTTTAATTCTTATTTTCAAGCATAATTTTTTATTTCTTCGTTTAGATTTATTAAATGAAATTATTGTTGATTTTTTATTTTGATTTAAATCTTTTTCTGATATATATATATATATATATATATATATATATGGTATATTTAAAACAATATCAGCGACGGTGAGCACACGATTTAATCCCATACATACTGATCCGCGGTCCGATATCTCACTGACACCGTCAGTGGCTCACAGGATAACTTATTAACAATTCTTCATTTTCCGGTCTGTTTGATCTACCTGATCAGTTGAGAATTTAGTAATTTCAATTTAAAATTCAATGGTTAGAGTGAAGTCAAAGCTGGGGATAGTATGAGACTAACTCTAACCCAGGTCCTCCAGTCTAATGCTACATATACAAATATCACTATTTAACACAAGATGATGGTCTACATTCTACAGTATTGCCTAACGAATTAAAAATTGCCTAACGGTTTAAACAAGTGTCTGGTATTAAAAGTGATGGATATCACCGTAGCTGATCGTTTCACTATATGTATGCAATATGTATAATAATGTGTGTTATTTATATTGCAGTAAAATGTCACAAACCTGGATCAGTAACTCCGCCAATGTTCGAATGCAAGGTTTTATATACTAAAATCTGTGTATTTGCAGAAAATTGTTATAATACTGTGTACTAATAGTAGATATTGAACTTATGCAGAGCTGTTTGCATGAGATGTATGAACAATATCACGACATAATCAACTAAATCAAATCAAATTCCAATGTTTTCATATTCATACACTGGCGCCATGTTGAAACAGTCATGCCATTTAACAAAACTTAACAGAAATATAGACAAGACTTAGTGATGCCATGTCAAAGGCATAGAATAAAGAAAAACAGTAGAATAATAATAATAATAACAACAACAATTAGAGTGCTACAGTCATCAATGACAACATCGAGCACTATTGAGACAAAATCAAGCCGGCGAGCAAAAAAAGAAGGTCCAAAAACGGTGCAAATTCCAAAATCCAGAAATTCAGTCCAAAGTAAAGGGAGTTAAAGAAAAGGTGGTTTAGGCGCAGGTCGCTGCTCATGGACACTGGATGGAAAAGAGAGATGGAAAGATAGGTCTTCAACTGCTTATGGAACTGCTCATAGGAAAGCAAAGGCTGATGTGATTCAAATGAAGATTTCCGAAGATTGGATGGAAGAGAATTCCAGATCTGAGGTGCAGCATGCTGGAAAGAACGATTAGATAGCTTAGAGCGTGAAGGTAAGCTAGGTCTCACAAGTGTAATTAACTTAGAAGACCGAGTAATAGCAGGCTGCATCACTTTAATCAAGTGAGACATACAAAAGCGGCAGCCATTCTATGATCCAGAGTTCCAGACAGCGATCAACCTAGCTGAATCCAAACGGCACGGTCGTCGTCAGAAAGAAGCAATAATTATGGGTTGACCAGATATAGTAGATCTATAATCAAGAACATGCGCTTATATACTATAGCTATAGTAGAGGTATAGCTATATATAGTATACATGTATACTATACATCTGTACTATAGTAAAGGTTAATTCAGAAATTGACGTCCACGAACGCGACGAATGGAGACAGGCATGCCGACAAGCGGATCCTGCAGAAAATTAAGCTGAATTAACGCTAAGAAAAAGAAGAAGAGGATATACGCAACCGGACTGACGTCATGCAATTACACTTATGATAATTTTTTTCAATAGATATATAATATGTTCAAGTAGGCTAAATGAAACTAATTCTTGAAATTAATAATTGTAATCAGAATTAATAATGTTAATGATCAGTAGGTCCAGTATATATTATTAGAATTTACCTAGCTGCATGTTAATTAGGCCTACATTATGAAGCGCTCAGAAGGTAATCAGCCGAAATTAGCATCTCCGCCAAAAAAATTTCGGCCAAGTTACAGTCAGTATCTATCTATCATCTATCTGTCTATCTGCATGTCTATCTGTCTGTCTGTCTGTCTGTCTGTCTGTCTGTCTATCTAGTCTATCTAGTGTATCTACTCTATCTAGTCTACATAGTCTACATAGTCTATCAAGTATATCTAGTCTGTCTGCCTGCCTGCCTGTCAGTCTGTCTATCAGTCTGTCAGTCTGCCTGTCAGTCTGTCTGTCTGCCTGTCAGTCTGTCTGTCTGTCTGTCAGTCTGTCCGCCTGTCCATCTGACTCTCTATCTGTCTATCTCTGTCTGTCTATCTCTGTCTATTTATGTCTGTCTATTTCTATCTATCTCTATCCGTCCGTCCGTCCGTCCATCCGTCCGTCCGTCCGTCCGTTCGTCCATCCATTCATCCATCCATTCAACCATTCGTCCATCCATCCGTCCATCCATCCGTCCGTTCGTCCGGATGATCAGTCAAAGTTCACTAAGGTCACTATATTGAAGAGATTAATAATTTTTTGAAAAGCTAATGTTAACGTCAGTTTCCTCACTCGAAAGCGATGTCAGTAACGGGGCAGCCCTGAATTTAAACTAGAGATTAGAATCGAACCGAAGCCGAACCAAACCCAAAAATCAGTAATTTTGACCGAACCGAACCCGAACTCAGACTCTGGCCGAACCCGAACCGAACCCGAATCCAGACTCTGACCGAACCCGAACCGAACCCGAACCCTGTCTTCGTCCAAACCGAACTGAACCAAAATCTTGAAGTTCCTTTCTCCTTCGCCAGCCTGACATTATATAAAGATAGTAAAAACAATACAAATATACTATATATTAGTTTGTGCATTTACATGTATTACAGTATCCAACAGCATATATTCAGGTAAGGCTGGTTCCGACACAAATTTAAAAATTAATAACAGATAGCGATACAAAGGAATGTTAGCGTTACAAAGCAATGGAAGCGGGAAGCGATAAATGTATTAAGATATAGGAAGAAGAATTGAATACGACACATTCTAAGAAGGGAAAGTCTACTAAAAAAGATCATAGAATGTAGAATGGAAGGAAAAAGAGGCAGAGTCAGACCAAGATTATAAATGTTAGATGATTTTAAGATTCACTCATATGTGGACATGAAGAGGAAAGCGGAAGACCCAGAAAAGTGGCTTTATATACCATGGACCTGTAATAGGCAGGGCACTAAGAGAGAGAGAGAGAGAGAGAGAGAGAGAGAGAGAGAGAGAGCATTACAAAAATCACCGGTATTTCAAACACTTATAGTTTGTTACTGGTTCAGTTGACAGCAAAATGTATATATTATGATCATTTTTCTGTGTACATGTGTTTACCAAATCGTCCGTATTTCACATTTCATGTTAATAAATTGCACTTTGTCTCTGAAATATTGTATCAAATTTTAGCCAAGACATTTCCGTTTAATTATAAACGTTTCTAATATATAGGCCTAGTGACAAAATTTGTTTTTAAATGGGTGAAATATTCTATTTTCTGGTTATAATCAAGGAGAATATTTCAGATACCAAAATAAAACTAAATATCTATTTTCATGAACATTTGTTTGGCAACTTACAGTATTTTAAGAATTGTACAGTAATAAATACCACTTCTCTCATTTTTTCTTTGTCATATTTTTACTCAGGTGAAAAATGTGTCAGTTACTATGACTTCATGTATTTCTTTAAGCTTATTTACTATAAACCATTTTAAACATGTTTATCATAACCATGATTATTATAAGTAATGTTAAACAATTGCAACATTATCCAAACCAAACCATTTAGAACTCAAATCGAACTCTTGCGAGTTGGAAAGCAAGCCGAACACAAACCGAACCCGAACCCGAACCCTTGTTCTAACCGAACCCGAACCGAACTTTCATTTTCAATAAACCGAACCGAAGTCTCAAATTGTCAACTGCAACCGAACCCCAACCGAACTTTCATTTTCAACGAACCGAACCGAACCGAACCCGAACTCTGAAAATTCATAAAATTCCCATCTCTAATTTAAACCCCACACATATTGCCGGCGATCGAATAATGTACCGACCTCGCCAGTGGCTCCAACCAGTGACGATGTTAGTTAGTGTAAATTAATTTACGCCGCCACTGGGCTATATGGCGCTGTAAATTAGTTTTACACCAACTAACATCACTGTCAACATTAAAAAATTAGTTTTAGACTCTCCATCCAAACATTGTGTTGTTTTAGACCCTATTTATAGCCCTGTATCTCTTCTAAAGAAGACTGTATTCACTTACGTACTTTATAATTTAAATTTCTTCTGTAAAAACATTGATTTATTCTCCACTTTTCAACTGAAAAATTTCCTCAGCCATGTAAACAGGCACCGTCGTTAATTAGTCCATTATTTAAGAAACCCACCCTTGATACGGAATCGTATTGCCCTATATTACAGCTTATTTAGGCTACAGGCCAATATCTAATATATCATACCTCTCTAAACTCGCAGCAATAATTAATTGCTCTTCTCATCTCACTTTCAATTTATCTATTTTGTAATCACCAATTAGCTACAGCTGCTTTAATTATACTAATTAGCACCGTTCAACTGAAACTGTTCGTATGTTGACGTACATTATGTGCTCGCAACCTATAATTGCATTGTGTATATGCTTGGTCTCTCGTGTGCTTTTTATGAGACCTTTTATAAAACTTATTTACTTTTATAAATTCAACTTGTATTTTTTCTCATTCCTTGGAGACTTCACTGTGCAATCGTCAACTGCATGATTGTTTTTCGTAAGGCATTTATAATAATGTAACTAAGATATCCCATAATTTAAATGTCAAATATCTACTCTGGATATTGTTGGATTCTCCCCTTGGGTGGCAGTTCTTGCCCCACCTCGGGTGCCAATTATAGGGTTCTCCAATCCTCCCTCCATTATAAGAGTTTGGAAATGAAGTCGTGGGTTCGATTTTAGTAACTCTTCATGCTTCGGCAGTATTAGTCTGGAGGACGCAAGGATCTCTTGCTCATATAGCCAGTTAGAGGCTAAATCAATTAGACTGGAGCTGTTGAGAATGGAACTCATGTTTATGCGTTCAATATGTAGTAATTTATATCGTGTGTGTTATTTGTGTTTAACTTATATTAATTCTTGCTAAATTAATATATTAACACAAAAGATAAATAGCTTATGCTTTTAACGATTTATTATGAACTGAGAAACACGATATGATCTAAAGAATTAAACTGCAACGTTAAATAGAACAGAACGTAAAACGATAACTACGCAGAATTAAAGTACAAGAATAGGTGAATAATTGAATATATCTTAATCAGTCAGTCAAGTAAAGTTCAATATAAGATAGACACACGAGCACGAATTATGGCTTCACGGCACTTCTCGTCTATATGTTTGATACTTCCCTTGTTTTCTCCTATCTTCTAACTCCTGTCTTCTTTTCTTCTAACTTCCGTCTTCTGCGAGCTATTTGAATGCAGCAGTTTTTACCTGCATTGACGAGAAAACGCTTTGACTAGGTTTCTAGCAATTTGCGTTTCTGGTCCAATTCAGGATTTATATCGGATATGAGATATGATGTATTGTCTAATCTAACCGACCTATAGAGGGTTTAGAAGACTAATACACATCAATCTGCAAATCCCGGGGGGCACACTTGCTTGCTCTGATATAGAATTCGTTATTTGTGTCATGCCAACTAACACCGACCTATAGAGGGTGTAATAGGACAGCTTTCTAACGAATTCAATCAGAAATTCAAACGCTTTTAGGAAATAATCTACTAGTTTATGGTTTTGCTGCAATAATTCTTAAAGAATTACATTTAAGCAAGTTCAGCTAGTAATTTCGTATAAACCAGAGTTCAGAATAGAACTAAAATTCCATAGCACGTCACCTAGTTATATAGCGTTGATCGATGCAATGCTCACGAGCCAATCAGAATCGTTGGTTTCCAAAGTTGTCAACCAATCAGAATTTAGCTCTTCAATCCTCTTCATAATCATTTATCCGCCCCAATTTCTTGGTCGGTAGAATTGGATTCATTTTCAATGCAATTTTTATTTATAACCTATTATTTCTATATTTAATCTAATAAAATAGAGTGTTGTCAAAACGAAATTCTTATAATATTTTACCTATACTTATATCAAATTTAAATTATACGACATTATTTTAACTTCATTTGACAAGTAATCGAAATATAACTTTCTTTGTAATTTATTCAATGTCATTTCATTTTGTAAATAAATGAAGATCTTACATAATAAATACATTTTGAACTTAGCATAGCATAGGATGCTTATATTGACATCAGCATAGGATGTCAATATAAGCAAAGACCCCACCCGACTCCCCCACCACTGTCCCACCTGGATTGTTTGTTATCTGAGCAGAGCTGCCACTGCGTATTATAAAAGGTCTATATTGAATTCTTCTGTAACATTAAGTATGTTCGGCATTGGTAGGTATATGCACATGTCTTTTGGTATAGCAGCATAATCAAGGTTTGTGTTTTTCCCCTTTAAAATTTTTGCAAGATGGGGTATGAAGTTACAAAAAGACTGGTGTTGCAAGTCTTTAGAATGTCTCAATAGCGTAGGGGTAAAGTCATGAAGTTTTCAATGACAGGTCCTGAGGTGAATTGAACCCATAGAATAAAGAAAAACCGTAGAAAAGGCAACCTCAACCATTGTAAACAATAACTAATTTTGCTAGCCAGAGGTAAACAATATCAGCTGATCGTTATTTAAAGGCATAAAATAATGAAGTTTTTGAACATTTGCAAAGCTTTTGAACGATAATGAAACACTTTAGTAGCACATTTATCGTCACATCTATCCAATATATCGCCATGACAAAAAATTATTTGAAACAAATTCATATTAATTGAATGTGTATTTTTATAATTAAAAAATGCAAACAAATTTTATTTAAATCTATTGAAGGATTGTCACGGAATGGGTATCCGAAGCATAAATTTCACTTCGACATAAAGTTAGGAACCATAAGGTAAAACTCTACGTGAAGTGGACCACGGTTCAATTTCAGCTTTAATGGTTTTTTGAAGTACTGAATTATTGTTTTCCTACTAATTAATAGATAAGATATTTTATAGTAATATTAATGACTAACACAAAAGCACTGTCAACATTAGCATATGCAACGATAGCAATGTATTAACTTAAAACCTTCGTGTGAATATAAAAATATTAATTAAATAACAGAAATAAAGTGTGAGAAAAGAAGAAAGAAGGAAAAAAAGTAGAACACAAAAATAGGCAGCAAATAGAGCTAATATTAAATGGAATATTAGCTTAAGTCCACAGTTTTCAAGTTATAGTTCATATAGACGAATGTTTCAAACACAGTTCAAGCACACAATGACATCAAACACTGTTCATATAAACAATAGCTAAAGAATTAGAAATAACATAATAATTATGCATTCATATTTATGCAGAAAATAATATACATCAGAATTGTAAAAATAATATATATATATATATATATATATATATATATATATATATATATATATATATATATATATATATATATATGTACATGTATATATATCTTGAAACAAATATCAACTAGAACTGCTGAGGCACAGGTAGGCCTATATCTAATAAAACAAACCGGAAGAGAATTTCATATCACTCCACCAAATGAGGGAAACAAAATTATAAAGTGTCCTTTCAAACTCGACCAGGAAATGACTATACTGTTCACAACAAGTGTTTAAGTATTTGGTACACCCTTAACAACCTGTAGGCTACCGATGGCTATAACAGCTCACCTGTACCGTTAAACATAGGTTTGTTAAATTATCTTTTAAAAGATACTTTCTAGAGCCTCAGGTAACCCTTTCCAACACGAGGAAGTCCTTACCCCTTTACACGAGCAATCTATGAAACTTCAAATACTCAAACACATCAGTACATAGTTACCCTCTCTGGTTCGAGGTTTGCACACATTGTCCTAATTTAACTTTAAATATTTTACAGTACCTGTGTCCTCAGCAATCCTAAGTAAATGACTTGCCACCTCTGGAGTCTAGGGCAAAACTAGAGTTTTTAACACAACCCTAACATAAGGCTTATACGTAAAATGGTAAGTTAAACTTAAATAAAAGTCCGTTCCATACTTAGTTACTGCTTAAATATTAAATTGCAAAACATTAAATTTCAAATAACATAGGTCTTCCCATCAACGACTCCAGAGGGCAAGTGAAGGGAAATATAAACATCAACTAACTTAGGATTAGACCCCAAGGCAAAATGAAATATAAATACTAAGTAATATGGACAAATGAATGCCACAGCTAACTCTATTAGCTGAAGAATTTCGCTAACTTGAAAATTCACTCAGGCGTATCTGGACAGTCTAAAGTACACGGCCATTATCGCTATAGCAACATCTAGCTTTCTGACAAGGACATTCCCCGTTCTATAGTTTCTGAATTTCTGGCATTTGTATATACAATCGCGCAACAATATATCGTCTTAAAACCGTTTAGAGGCCGAATATCACGAAATAAATCAGAAATTACTATTAAATACATAAGAGAAAGGGGCTTTATTTACCCTCACAATTAAATGGAGTATGTTGGAAATCAAGTCACTCTTGTTGCAAAACTGGTATCGCTGAAACAACAGTCATGCCATATCTACTTACTGCATTTTAAAGATCTTTGATTGAACCCTTGTGGTTCGAAACTTCGAATCCCAGCCGCGCTGATCTGAGAGTAAAATCTCAGACATTCATTAGACAGGTCATACGAAAATGGACTAAATTGCCTAACGGTTTAAACATGTGGTATTAAAAGTGATAGATATCAACGTAGTTGATAAGTTTACTATAATTAATACCTGTTTACTTTTTTCAGGTCTTCCTAAACCAGTATAAATAAATAAAACTTCCGTGTTTACTATTTTGAGCAGTGGTAATACTGTTTTGTTTACAAACCCGAAGAAGGGACATGACAACATTAAGTAATAATCAATATTAAAATATTCACTTTATGGGTATTGTTTAATAGGGACAACTGTCTAATAATTCGTTGAGTATTTTTAATACGAATATGGGTTTGAATTAGAGTAGGTAAAGTTTAAGAATCATTCAAAATATTAAACGTGCGAAATTGACATTTTAATTGTGTTACTAATAAACTCCAATGTTTATTTAATATAAAATTTTATTAAGTTTAAATAACCTCTAGATTGTTGTGGGATAGTGTCATTTGATTTTAACGAATTCTTGAGTTTAGAAAATGGTGACCTTCTTGGAGAAGTTCTTTTGTGTTATTGCTCTCTAGATAAATCAGGAAACACTCTGGAGGAATGACATTGCTTAATAATTATTTAACTATATTGATAGAAAAGCAAATCAACAGAAAAGATTGACTAATTGATAAAAATAATTCTAATGATTTTACAGAAATAACAAAAAGTTTAATCTGTAAGTAAGCAAAACTAATCTTTAAGTTCCAAACATTACCAACAAACAATCAAATAAACAATTAATTAAATATAAAGCAATCCTCCAAACAGTATCACAAATCCGGAATACCAGTCTAATAGTAAAAAATAATAAAGATAAAAATACTAATAATAATAATGATTTGGTAGAGATGATTGTTATAAGCAGTTAAGATCTCAGATTTAATTTTATTTACAATACTTGGTGTTGTCATAGATGGCACTAGTCTCACTCAAGTTTATAATTTAGTTTCCACCATATCTTCCTGTCAAAATTTGTATATCTGTTATATGGGCAAATCACTACTAGCAAGTTAGAATCTGTCACAGTCTATGTGATGTTCTAAGCATTAAAGATGGTGGCCCACAGGGCAGTGTCCATAGGCCTATCTTTTTTGTTATATGCACTAATGAGCCTAGTTATCTCTTTCCAGAAGCAATTACAACTAAAATATTCGCTGATGATGTAAAATTAGACTCTGTAATCAAGTGTAATGCTGGCATATATGTTTTTAAAAATAGTTCATGTGTGCTAGCAATTTAGCAGGATTGCTTTAGTCAGAGGAGTGGAAGTGGATGCTGTTGAGCATAATTGTGTAGGATATTCTTTAGTACTGGAGTTATATTTTCTGCTAATTTTCATTCGATGACGACTTGTAATTTAGTTAATTGTATCAATGAATAAATGAATTTTTTTCTTTTTGTAATATTTAATTTCTGAAAAATGTCTGACTTGTGTGTGACTTTAGAAAATGGTTTCATATTTGTATAGAATGATAGAATATTTTAAAGACATTTATGTTTTCCTCTGTCTGTAATGGATATAGCTAATTCTTCCAGCTCACAGATTGGTAGGTAATCTTCGCCTGTTGTTTAATTTTATAGCTTAATATTTTGCATTTTTCTCTTAGAAAGACTATTTTTAAAATAAATTCCATATAGACCAGTATGGACATAGCCTCTATTTATTTCATATATTCCTGGGACTTCATAAGAGATTATATATATATATATATATATATATATATATATACATATATATATATATATATATATATATATATATATATATATATATATAGGCCGAGATTAGGTATGTTAGATGATTTAAAGACCCACTTTTATGTGGAAATGAAGAGGAAGGCAGAAGACAGAGAAGAGTGGAGGCGTTATGTACCATGGACCTGCCAGTGGGCAGTGCACTAAGAGAGATGTGATATATATATATTATTTTATTACAGTTCTAAATAACATTCTTTTATTATAGTGATATCTGATTATTTTCAACAAAACAGTAGCCTTGAATTGTAGCATTAGTAGTAGTTCCTACTACACAGCAATAAGGAAAAGCTATGAACAGCATCACTTTGTATTATTGTCCAAGTTACCAAATTTTTGGTTTTTTAATTTATGTTGAAATCTTATAGTAGACTCTGAATAAAGTAGTAAATAAAAGAAAGTAGTAAATAAGTAGTAAGTAGTAAAGAGTAGTAGTAAATTTAAGTTAATATTAATCCTCTAGTTCTGTATGCTGCAATCAATCTAGCCTGAACTTGAGTTTATTAGCTAAGTAATGTATCTGATTCATGAATTGCCGCATTTTAGAGGGTGGTTTACTTAGGAGGTGTATCTCACTACTTAAAAGGTTTAGGCAAAGAAAATCAGATGAGATAGTTTCTGAAAGAAGGTTGAGGCTCTTGGCTCACTTAGTAATAATGCCTGAGGATAGATATGCAAAGACTGCAATGAGTTGGAAGCCAAACAAATGACAGAGGAAAAGAGGAAGACCTAGGAGTACTTGCTTCAACACGATCGATTGAGATTTGAAAGCATTGAACATTAAATCGGAAGAAGTTGTGAGGATTGCTGATGATAAAAACTAATGGAGGAATTTTGCCACCCCATGTTCTGCTCAGAATGCAACGAGCGTATGATGATATCTTAGATGGTAGAATGAAGGAAAATAGAAGTAGAGGCAGACAGAGATTAGTAAAGTTGGATTATTTAAAGATCCACTCATATAGACATGTAGAAGAGTGGGGTGTTATAGGCCTATGTGAATCTGCCTGTAGGCAGTGCACTAAGAGAGAGAGAGAGAGAGAGAGAGAGGGACAGAGGGTGCATTGCATTAAAATCTAATTTTCAGGTGTATCTCTGTATATCAAAGCTTAAGTATTGGTGTATTCATTGATTTTTCTCTGTTTTGATCATAAATGTTGATTTTACTATTAATAATATACTACTTTTAAATATTTTTAGCGGAGAATGAAGAAAACTATGGTCTCATTCGTCCTAACTTGATAAAGCAACTGAAGTCGATATTGGATCAGTATCCTGACAATGGTCAAATTCTCAAGGTGTGTATGTACTATGCATATAAGGGTATAATTTAAATTTATTACTGTGTTTCCAAGTTTTGAGTAATATAATATAATATAAGTTATTGTAGTATAATGCAACGTTGCATTATACCATTATATGAATATTTAATGCTATATATTATGTTATACTATATTATTATTATAACATATATATTGTATTATTGAATGTCTGTATTGAGCAATAGTTCGCTATGTAGATAGCGTCATGAAGCTTTACATGACAGATCCTGAGGTGAATTGAACACTTGTGGGTTCGAATCCCGGCCGCGCTGATCTGAGAGTAAAATCTTGGACATTCAGTCTGGACTGATTACACGCTAAATGGAATAACTTGCCTATCGGATTTAAAACATGGGATATTGAATGTAATAGATATCAACATAGTTGATCGTTTCACAATAACGTGTGTTATATTATTTTTGTTTAAGACCTGTAGTAAGACAAGGTTGTATCATTTCGCTGCTGTTGTTTAATATTACACTGAGGCAATGATGGAGGAGACCATGGAAGACACAGAAGACATTGAAGAAGGAATAAAAGTAGGATGAAATTTGTTACGATATTTAAGATTTGCAGATGACCAAGGAATGGTATCGGACAGCGAGACTGGACTGTAGAAGATAATAAATATTCTGAATGATATGGCATTGAAATATGGGGTGAATATTAACATAAAAAAGACAAAAGTGATGCGATTATCCTAGAAAAGAGGTCAAGTCAATACCATAATAAATAGCTAGGGTTGTCCAAATGTATGATTATAAAGAGCGCACCAGATTTTGATTAAACCTTTTAATCTCACGGAACCAGAACGGGAGCCGAATTTCAAATTCAATTCCAGCCGGTATGGGATTTGACACTTTTAAAATTTTTACATATAATATAGAAGACATTTAAGTTGTAAATGTAATATAGAAGAATCTAGATCTATGCAAGTAACTAGATTCTAATTATTATGTTATTTCAATCACAACCGGAATGATAAGCCAGCAGATCGCAACATACAGTCTACTAGGCAAAGGTGTCTACTTAAATGTTGTTGAAATTGCAATATAAATGCAATATAAATTAATGCTAATTAGAAAAGCTTCAAATCGTAGTGCATGTTCATAGTGGTGTTGATGTCAACTGATTGATAGATCTTAGAAATCATTAATTATTAATCAAAGGTTGAAATCCAGCTGGTTTTTGTGAACTATACTGGAGCCGAAACCAAATTTGCAAAATCGCCGGAATCCGGCAGAACTAGAGCTGGGATCCGGTACACCCTGAATGTTTACATTATCTTAAAACTGGTAAAAATGTAATTATTGTCAGGTTTCAAGTCATAAAAATTTTGAGTAATTTGGTTATACAGGAATTACTTCAGAATGCGGAAGATGCCGGTGCAAGGCGGGTGCGATTCATCTTTGATGAACACCATTATGGGACGGAGCACTTACATCATCCTGACATGGCTGAATATCAGGTTGAGTGTAGTTAGTGATATTCTGCAGGTACAATATTAAACAACACATTGTAATACAGTGAAGATTTAACGTTCGGTCTCACGCCCGAGGGCTCTGCCAGGGACGATATATTATGTATAATTTGGAGCACCAACCTTTTTCCACTTCATGGCAATGCTTCCTGAATTGGATGTATGACCATGTTGAATGTTTTTAGCTCCTATAGGCGAGGGCTGCGTTATGGTGTTGTAAAAGCTAAAAATGCAAATGTTAATGGTAGTTTCCTCACTCGAAAGCGATGTCAGTGACGGGCGAGCACTGGATTTGAACCCCCGTCATACTGATCCTCGGTCGAATATCTTACCGACATTGCCATTGGCTCCAGCCATTGGGGGCTATGTCACTAAACCACTTGACCGGATATTCAGCAACGTCAGGTTGATGTGGGGACCACTGTAGAATAGGCCTAATGTAAACGAGCTATGGGATGTACATAAAAAGGACAAAGCAGGAGATGAGGAAGAAAAGTTTCGATCATCACCTTGAAATACTTTTCCCATGATCAATATGACCTGCAATACTCAACGAAAAGGCCGCAAATCCCTTGCACCTCTTGAATAAGTAAAAGTTGCTATGGACCGGCCGTTAGGTAGTACACTAAGAAAGAATTTGATTTAACACAAATTTTTTATATACATTAATAATAATAATAACAACAATTAGAGTGCTACAGTCATCAATGACAACATCGAGTACTATTGAGACAAAATCAAGCCAGCGAGCAAAAAGAAGGTCCAAAAACGGTGCAAATTTCAAAATCCAGATAATCAGTCCAAAGTAAAGGGAATTCAAGAAGAGGAGGTTTAGGTGCAGGTCGCTGCTCATGGACACTGGATGGAACAGAGAGATGAAAAAGATAGGTCTTCAACTGCCTATGGAACTGCTCATATGAAAGCAAAGGCCAATGTGCTTCAAATGAAGATTTCCGAAGATTGGATGGAAGAGAATTCCAGATCTGTGGTGCAGCATGTTGGAAAGAACGATTAGATAGCTTAGAGCGCGAAGGTAAGCTAGGTCTCACAAGAGTAATTAATTTAGAAGACCGAGTAACAGCAGGCTGCATCACTTAAATCAAGTGAGATATACAAGTTTATCCAGGGATGGTGATGGACTTATAGGTTAACGAAGCTGTTTTGTAAATGATGCGTTCTTTAAGCTTTAGCCAGTGCAAAGATTTTAAAATGGGCGTAACATGTGAGTACTTGGAACTACAAAAAATTGCTCGTGCAAGAGAATTCTGAACAAACTGCAATCGATTTATCTCACAGCCAGGGAGATTTAAAATTACATTGCATGTAATGTTAACTGCTGGACATCTTATTTGGAATTAATTATATTAACATGCTGTCTTTGGTTGTATGTTATGGGTATAGAGATAGGTAAAGGTATTAGAGACTTTTTGAAGACTTACATTTTATACAAATTAATTAAGAATGTTGAAGCAGAAATCGAGAAATGGTGTTGCTGGCAGCAGATGCAGAACAGTTTATTCCCTACGGAGAGTTCATCACAATTAATAATTTAATGTTTGCAACAGGGTGGAATACTAACAGGATGGAATGCTATGTCATGATTGATTTATCTCTTAGATAAACCTCTGATAGACAATGAACCAAAAATAAACTGTGGGGAATATTAGAAGTCCTAAAGATACTCTTAAATTGATATCATTATGAATTCACTGATAATCCACTAATACAATTTATAGCATTATCTTAGTAGTTCATTGACTGGATAGTATGCATGAAATGCGATTTGTTTGATATTCTGTTTTCAGGGTCCAGCCCTGTACGCATACAATGATGCGCAGTTCAGTGAATCTGATTGGATTGGTATACGCATGCTACAGGATAGCGTCAAAGAAACAGATGCTCTTAAAATTGGAAGATTTGGACTCGGTTTCAAATCTGTTCTGCACATCACTGGTTTGTATGGCTAGAATGGGTTCACATCTCTCCCATATAACTTCGCATGTAACTCCATATTCTGTTATCCTCTGCTTTTCTCTACATAGCAACATAGGTTATCAAATCATTCAGAATCCCAAGTCTCGGCCTTCCTCTAACTTTCATTCCTTCCATTGCTATAGAAAATGGTTAATATACGGGGATTAGTAATTTACATTTCATGGTTTGAATTTTTCTGTTCTGGCTGCGCATTTCACTGATGAGCCTTGAAATAGTACAATTAATGTTATATTACCATTGTAGTTAATTGTTATATTGCTTGAGCACTCTGAGTTTGCTGTATGACTGTAAAGTCAGATAAGTCTTACAATCATACAAAGTCCTGATTAATATATCATCATTAAAAGCACAAAAATCTATGACAAAAAAAGCATGCAATTGATTCTTTGTATTCAGTTTATTAACTTTATTTATGAAAATTGTAGTTAATTTTAAAAGTAAATGTAGTAAAAGTAAATAGGTTACTTTTACTTCAAATAAATTACTGTGATGTAAAAGTGTAGCTCATTTATGTAGTCTAATGAGTATGATAGGAAATAAGCAACAATAAACGCCTACAAAGAGATAAAGGTTTTGTATTTTTACTTCGTATTACTAGAGAAAATATACAAAATGTTCTTGATTAGATGAATGTGAATGTGTAACTAGTTCCAGTATACAGATGAAGCTTCTAATGATATTGTAGATCTACTGCCCAGTGTACTTGTAGTGACAGGCCGTTTGTTTATTAAACCTTATTGTAATGATATTACAAAATCTTCCATGTGTACTAAGTAAAGGCTTAATTTAAATCCTGGGCTCGCCCATCACTGACATTGCTTTCGAGTGAGGAAACTGACGTTAACCTTACCTTTACCAGCTTTGTGTACTTAGTGGCGACAGGCTGTTTTCTTATTCAACTTTTTTGTAATGACATAGTAGATCTGCGCAGTGTACATTGTACTATTCATTGTACTGACATTGTAGATCTACCCAGTGTACTGAGTGGTGACCGACTCTTCATTATAGACCCTCATGAGAGATTCTTTCAGTATCAAGGCTGCCAGACGTCAGGCTATCTCTGGAATATCCCTGAACGCGAAGCTGACATTATCCGCCTTCCTGATCAATTTGCTCCGTATAGGAGCGTCTGCGGAGATGAGAATGACATTGTGAACTCTGCTCATTTCAATGGAACGCTCTTCCGGTTTCCTCTTAGAAAAACCCCGTCTCAGCTTAGTACAACGTTATATGATCGCGACAGGATGCTGCTGTTATTTGATCAGTTTAAATTTGACGCAGAGCTACTGTTGTTGTTCTTGAAGAATGTCGAATGCATTGAATTGTATGAACGTGACAGTTCAGAATCGGAACCTAAACTAAGGTTCCGTGTTGGATTGTCTATCGACTGTTTGAAGGAAGTGCGAGCTGCGAGACAAAGGCTCTCAGAAGCAATCAGATGTAAACAGAATTTATCACAGGACTTCGCTACTTGTAGCGTTACGTATATGATAATCGTAGAAACAAGTTATTGGATGCAGAAAGAAGAACAGAAGAAAGTCTACCGATATCTCGTTAACGAATATATAGCCGGCGGGAACATATCGAAAACATTCAGGGCACTGTGCGATAAAGATTCACTGAGGCTAATGCCGGTAGTCGGCGTTGCCATGGCCCTCGATGATGAAACCATCAATAGAGAAAGCAATATTTCAGTAAACGACGGGCAAAGTTCTGCTGTTAGTCAGCCTTCTAATGAGAGTATAGATCCAGAGGGTAACCGTGAAGATGAGCGGCATCTTATAGCCGCCGAGGCCCAGCCTAAGGGCCAGGTATTCTGTTTCTTGCCGCTGCCTAGAGAAGAAAGAAGCGCCTCGGGATTGCCCGTCCACGTGAACGGCTGCTTCGCTGTAAGTCAGAACCGTCGACATTTGAAGTGGCCGTCAGCCGGGCAGCACGTCGACTCTGATCCTCTGCTGCAGTGGAACAGCTGTTTACTGAAGGAGGTCTTGCCGCACTCGTACGTTGATCTACTGCTCGAGGCCACTGGACGTCCGGTCTCACCCAGTCTTCTGCTGGCGTCCATTCCAAACCTGATCGTCGTTGACGAGAAGTGGCAGCCGATGCTTGAACCATTCTTTAGGAAACTCTTTGATCATTCTATTTTCTATAGTGAATTGAGCGGAGGTGGCTGGCACAAGATATCTGACTGCGTGTTTGATTGCGCTATGAAAGATAAGCCGTCCGTGAGAAATATCGTGGTTAAGGTGTTGCTTCACTGCGGAGCAGCTGTGTCCGTGGTGCCTCCGTATGTTCTACATGCTGTCGGTGCCTACAGTTTTCATTCGCCCGAAGTCATACTGCCGAAACTTGTAAGGGATTATATTTGCGAGAATAGCGGCTCTTACAGGAAACTGTCTAGGGGAGATAAGCTCGAGCTGCTATCCTATATCTTGAAGGACGATGATTACAGAGGTCTGTCTGGCATTGAACTTCTTCCACTCGAGGACTCGTCGTTCTGTGCTTTCAGTTCGACCGGTGGAATTGAAGGAACAGTCTATTTAGAGACTGCAGAATTCTCACATAAGTTGTTACCAACACTTGAGCGTTCTCTTGTGGCTTCGGATCTCAACAGTTATCTACTCGCAAAGTTTAATAAAGCTGCTGAAAAAGGTGAGCTTTTCTTTCGTTTATGAAAGCTGTGTTACATTTAAGTTTTCTTACAATTTTGTAGAAAATTCATTAGAATTTTATTTAAAGTTTAATACATTTTCTTTTTCCTTACCATAACTAAACTGGGATTCAAGGGTAGATGATGATGAATACATTTTCTTAAGGAAATTAGTTTATGTTTTAGGGATAAGCTTTCGTGACTAATTTGAAATATACATATATTTACTATTTTATTAGGTCAATTATTATTTCTTTGTTTTTAAGCTATTTTCTAATTAATTACTAGAATTATCATTGTATGTCTGATGTCGATATCTGAAAAGCTTTCTGTTGTACATGTAGGCCTATATACATGTACCCTGTTTAAACTAGCATTAATATTAAAATATAAATATATAATAACAATAATAGTACTGAAAAATTTGTATAAATTGCATGTTGGCTTATGCATAGTAATAAAATAAATATAATATTAAATAATAATTAAAATTGAGGTGTAAATCTGCTATAGGTATACATCTCTGCTCTCTTTCTTTTATCTAATTTGATAACTAATATTATTATATCAATAAAATTATATGAAGTATTCTAGGACAGATTCTTTCAAGTTTTTCTGTTTATTCTAGTGTGTTAAATTTTTATTTGTGATTAAAAAAATTAATGTTAGCGTCAGTTTCCTAACTCGAAACTGATGTCAGTGACAGGCGAGCCCAGGATTTGAACCCCGCATATACTGATCCGCGGTCGAATATCTTACCGATATCGCCACTAGCTCCAGTAGTTGTCTGTTGATTGTTCTAATTAACTAGAATGTTGTTTTAAATAAACAAAAAAGTAACATATAATACATTTTGAAGTGATTTCTATTCTGTAGGAGGAACGCAGATAAAATCTCTAACCAAGGACGCTGTCGCGAGCCTGATACCCAAGATCATTCCTGCCGCTTGGTTTAACGGTAACGTCGCTGTCTTCGACACATCTTCCAATCTACCGCGTGACTGGTTGACAACCGTGTGGACATACCTACGACAGCATCATCCTTCTGATCTCTCTCGTTTCATTGGTCTACCCATTCTGCCGATCAGCGAGTTAACCGAGAGTGGAGCGATATCACTCATTAAGCTCGTCAACGAGAACTGCACCGCCATTATGGCTGCCGCTGTTGGCGCCACACTGTCAGTGGGCGTGGCTCGTGTGATAGAGCTGCTGGGAGGAGTTGTGGTGCAGGAGCTGCCGGAGTGTGTGAGAGAGCACGCAGCCGTGATGGGAGCTTTCATCAAGATTCCAATCGCTGAGGATATCGTCGAGGTTAGGAAATTATATTTTTATAATTTAATTATTTTATAATTTTTATTTATTAATTTATTATTTTTAGGTTTATATTCTAATATTTTCTGTAGGTTTTTCTCAGAATGTTGGATAGCCAGTAGAAAAGTTAACTGGGTTTTAATAATAATAATAATATTTAAAGGTTTAAAGGTTCTTTTGCATTTATTTCATTTTTGTTGGATTCATATCTGACAGCATCACTGATTATTGGTAAAAGCTAATGTTAGCCTCACTTTCGTCACTCGAAAGCGATGTCAGTGTCGGGCGTGCCCAGGATTTGAACTCCGCACATACTGATCCACGTTCGAATATCTTGCCGACATCGCCACTGGCTTCAGCCTAACTAACTGGGTTAGTTAACTGGGTTTTAGCATTTATTTTATTTTTGCTGGATTCATATCTGACAGTATCATTGATTATTGGTTGAAGGAACTGTCGCTAAAACTCTTGCGGGGCGTACAGTATATCTGGAGAGATTATTCTCTACAATACATAGCTATATTATAATTAGAATTTTTAATGTTATTGTTGAAAATCCTTTTAAAGTTTCATTATCAATTGTTGTTAGCTACTATTAAAGATGAAATTCAGTGGTTTTAGATGAAGTTTTGACTGCTTCTTGTAAACGTTAATATTATAATAACAAATATGATCATTTGATTTGTTCTTGGAAGTGTGTAACTCCATTTTAATGCGTTTAATCTTTAATTGAATTCTAACTGTTGAATTGTGGAAAATCAGAGCAACATTTTGCAAGAGTTGTTCTCAGTATGTATTGTGTAATTTGCATTAACTTTGATGCATGTCTGTGTGTTGTATTACCCTTGAATACACATTCAATTGCTGCATTCTACACGTGTCGCAAAAGTGTACAACAACACTAAGATTGTTGAGCGCCTAGACTCCAGAAATTGCTACAAAATTTTTTAATCCTAGTGAATGTAGTATTCAAGAGAGGAGGAGGATGATGACGATGATTATAAGTGCACTCTTATCTTAATTTAAATATTTTTAATTTATGTTTTGCTATTTATTAGGTTCTGTATAACTGTTGTAAGAGCATGGGCGGTGGTCAAGCACCGCTGGATAAAATCCGCAACGAAACAAGTGTCGACGAAAAGAACGAGCTGATTGATTTGATATCTTGTCTTCAGCCAAAGTCCGTTGATCAGAAGTACATGAACTTCTTGAGATATATGCCCGTGTTTTCAACGAACACAACGCCATCTGATAACAAAGCAACAGCCGATGAAGTCTGTGGGATTCAGTTCGTATCGGTCAGTGAGGTTCCACGCGCCGCACCAGTGCATCGCTTGCCGCTCATCACATCTCAGCGCTATCTGGACGTGCGAGGTGAGAGCGCCTCTAAGGCTGCTGCAGTTCTCGGCGTAACATTTCTCAACACCAGTTCCATGCTTAAAGATACGTTCAGTAAAATGACCGATGAGCTGTTATCAACGTCTGCTGAAGCTATTGGAGTAGATATATTGAAGAATTTCTACGTTTATCTGAACGAGGATTCGTCAATAGTGGAGACGCTTCGTAACGTTCCGTTCGTTACCGTCAAAGTGAGCGAGAAGATCGTGAGAGCCAAGCCCTGTCAGCTGTTTGATCCTGATGTGCCGCAGCTAAGAGATATTCTCGGCAGCGACAGCAGACATTTTCCGACTGGAGAATTTGTCAGATCTGAAAATTTGATGATCCTTCGTCAGCTTGGTTTGAAATCTGCTGCCTCACTGCAGGCAGAGGATATTCACGCAAGCATGCTTCGCATTGAGAATACTAGATATAAACCAGACAGTTTCTGTGATGAAGAACTGCGAAAATGTTCTCTCTCTATTCTCAGTTTTCTCGACGGTAACCCAGACATTCTGCTCAGTGAAGCTAGCGGTAGAACATTGGTAGAATGGGCAGGGGGTATAAGATGGGTGGCTGCTCTTACTGACCGTCCTGCATTTTTTCCACCTTCACTTGCGCTGTACTCCACTGCTGATGGGTTGTTCTTTTCTCCTGATTCTTTAACCGGGTCTGATTGGGCTCCCGTGGTAGGCTCTGTCAAGCCTGTGGTTGCTGTTTCCACGTCTTTAAAACTCGCACAAATGTTTGGCTGGAATTCTACACCTTGTTGTCTGGATATCGTTAGGCACCTGAAGGAAGTTGTTCGTTGTTACTTCTCAGCTTCGGAGAAAGCTCTGTGCCTAGCTGTGGTCATGAGTGTGTACGAGGTTCTGAGTCGATTCTCCGTGGTGGAAGTGATGACGGCTTTAGAGCAGGCCCAGTTGGATAGGTGGATCTGGCATGGAGATGGTTTTGCGTCCACCAGGAACATCACCCTCTCCGCGGGTGTAGTGAGCCTCGCTCCGTACAGATACGCTCTTCCTCCTGAGATGCTCGGCTATGCAGAGTTCTTTCAGTCCTGTGGAGCCGTTGCTGACTGTAACGCGGAGGTAATGATAGACGTGCTGTGTGTTATTCAGGAGAAATATGAATCAACAGACGAAGCGATTGGCACCGTCAATCAAGACGTTCTTCTCGCCATCAACATTCTCAACGAGCTAGCCAGAGTGACAGTTCCAGAGGAATTGAGCAGCAGAGTACTGATCGTCTGTCAGCTAGGCGCTAAAGCTCCACACCAGAAGTGCTATCTGCTGCCGATTCATCAATGCACCTACTGCGACGTGGAGTGGCTGCATCAGGGATTCGATCTGATGGACTTCGACGAAAGGGACGGAATCGTATTTGTTCATCCACAGCTGCCGATGTCCACGGCGCAGTCTCTGGGTGTACCGGCGCTGATGAGCCGCATGCTCAACGCCGAGGAGCTGTCGATCACGAGCTACGGGCAGTCCGAACCCCTCGTCAGTCGCCTCAAGAAGCTTCTCGACGACTACAGTGACGGACTGGCCATTCCTAAAGAGATCATACAGAACGCTGACGACGCCGGCGCTACGGTTGTAAAGTTTCTGTACGACGAGAGAACGAACTCAGACTGTATGAAGTATCTGATCGACGAGGGGATGAGGCAGTGCCAGGGAGCGGCACTGTGGGCCTACAACGACGCTACGTTCTCTGACGCCGATCTCCAGAACATCACTAAACTAGGTGGCGCCACTAAAGAGCAGGAGTATGACAAAATAGGGAAGTTTGGACTGGGATTCAACTCTGTGTATAATTTAACGGATGTTCCCAGTTTTGTGACTGGCAGTAGTATAGTTATGTTTGATCCGCACACCACTCACCTGGGGAAGGGAATCAGGGATAGAAGCAGACCAGGGATTAAGTTGAATATCAACACTAATAAGACTCTTATTAGAAAATTGTCCGATCAATTCAAGCCGTATCAGAATGTATTTGGTTGTATGCTTGATGGAAGTGATGACACGGCAAAAGTTTACTATGACGGAACATTATTCAGGTTTGTATGTGTACTATATCTATAATTTACTATATCTATATTATCCAAGCACGATGCATAAATTCCTTTCGAGACTAAGTAACAGCTATGTAGCATAAAAAATTTATTATGTCTTTCTGTGTTTTTTTAATTTATCAGACACCCATGTTAGAAATATATTAAACACTGCTCGTGAAGTAGACTTTGTATCAGGTTTTGACGTCATTCCTGTTCACTTAATTCCAGGTTCTACATTCTTATCATTTTTCTTTAACTCCCTTTCCTGTGATTTGGGATACAATGTTTTATGTTATTGGTTGAGCACGATGTGGCCTGTGCTGTCATTGGTAGAGCACGATATGGCCTGTTCTCTCATTGGTTGAGCACGATTTGGTCTGGGCTCTCATTGGTTGAGCACGATGTGGTCTGGACTCTCATTGGTTGAGCACGATGTGGCCTGTGCTCTCATTGGTTGAGCAGGAATCTGAATTTGGCGCCGATGATTTGTTTGTTTAATGCTACGGTGTTCGTAGTTGAGAGAATAGTATAGTATTAAATTATTATTATTTAATAAACTAACTATGAGTTTATTACAGAGTACCTCTTTTACTAGTATTACAAGTAATTGTTGTTGAATTAACAGATTTCCATTGCGTACGGCGGAACAAGCTTCAAAGAGCGAGATCTCCAGCGTTCACTATGATCGACATCAAGTGATAACACTGCTGAACATGATCATACAGAACGCCTCTCATCTGCTCATGTTCACTCAAAACATACAAACCGTTGCTGTCTATCACTTATCAGTCGACGGCGATCCCGCATGCCCCACACCGCTCATACAGATCGGCAAGCGTCTGACTCAAGTCGTGCGTGAACTGAACCCGAGCGGCGCGTGGAGACGAAGATTGCCTGCGCCTGTGTGCAGATATAATAACTCGAAGAGCATCGCTGAAAACTGTAGCATACTGAGAGCGTCTGCTGAATATATGACCTTGCTTAAGGACGATAGGAGCGCGAAGATGATGAATTCATGCGAGCAGCCTAGAAGTAGCATTGTTATAGAGATGTCGGTGAAGATTGGCAAGGCGTGGGGAGATCTGTCCCAGCGAGAGCTGTCATCGGAGGATGTAGAATCGGCGTCGTACTGGTTTATTAGCTCGTGCATGGGCAGCGGTGAAGCTATTCACATTGCCCGTCAGGCACGGGAAGGATTCGTACCGGCAGCCTCTGTGGCCTGTCAGCTTCTTCCCGTGGAGAACAACTTTCTGCCGATTCCCCTGGACGCCGTCAAGTCCCGCGCTTTTTGTTACCTTCCCCTGCCTGTGAGCACCGCACTACCCGTCCACATCAACGCTGTGTTTGCTCTGCACTCTAACCGTCGTCAGCTCAGCGTTGCCACTGAAGATGAAAAGAGAAATCGAAGAGTTGAGTGGAATAATGCTCAGCTAAGCGACTCGGTTACGTCAGCATATGCACTACTGCTTCACGATATCTCGGCCGTATTGCTATACGGCGATGTAGCTACGCGCATTGATGTTCATAGTCTCTGGCCCGTTGCCAAGTCCGTCGCTGGTCCGTTTAGATCTCTGGTGCAGAGCTTTTACCAGAAAGCTGTGCTGGCCGGTGACGTGCCACTGGCTTGGTTAGGTCACGAGAAGTCTGCTTGTTTCACTAACTCACTCTTCTTGGATGTCTCCTTACATGCTAATGACGCGATAACGACGCTCGTGATTGATGTTATGATGAGGTTTGGATTGGACAAGAAGGTTTCTGTGTTCCTGTTGAACGAGAGTCTGGTTTCCTCTGTGAAATCACTGTCACTGTGGTCGTCTGTGGAGACATCGGTCTACACTCTGGAGAGATTCTTCGTCGAAGTCTTCTTTCCTCACGTGCTTGACATAGAAAGTGAGACGAGAGATAGATTAGTGCTGCACGCTGTCGCTTGTAAGTCGACAGTCGTGGATTCAATCCTGCGCTCAGCTCAGTGTATACCCTGTTCTCCTGACGGACTCAAACTCAGCTTTCCCCAGGATTTGATCCATCCTTCCACTAGCGTAGCCGCCTTGTACGAGGAGAATGACGGAAGATTTCCTCACGGGGTTTTCCGTTCGGCTGATTCGCTGACTGGGCTAGAGAGGCTGGGAATGTGTACAAGTGAATTGTCGTGGGAGGACATCGTTGATCGATGCAGGTCGATGCAGCAGTGCGCTGAGCAGGATGTAAAAGCGGCGAGATCTCGCCTGACGATACTCCTCGTGTTTCTCGATAGGATTCTCATCAATTCAACGTCGAAATCAAAGCAAGTGGCAGATCGAGAAGATCTGAAGCAGAGGATGAGTTTGGCAGAAGCTAGGAGCTTAATTCAGGAGGTCAGTTTATTGTTATGCATCTTATTGTTAGTGATTTTAGTATTAAAGACGTCAGTCCACTGAAGTGGTCAAATTAAAGAATAAATATTCCGATTTGTTTTTGATCATGATGGACTGAGTCTATCGTTTGATCGGTTAGATATCCGACTGCTGATTTGTGGGTTTGGGGTTCATATTCGATTCTCTGTCATCCTTGCTTTTGAGAAATGTAAGTGACGTGAACTTTTTGGGCTAAGCCTTTACTGAAAGTTAAATAAGTAGCAAATAGCCTTAGCAAAGTATTAATTAAAGTTATAGGCTCAATTGTTAAATATTATTCAGTTATTCAATAAATATTATTTTTAATTATTAATACATATCGATTGCCATTTTCAATCGATATTTATTATGGCATACTATTTGGTTAGAGAGGAAACGAGAAGATGGTGATGATGACGACTGTTTGTTTATCCATTTCATTTAGATCCCATTTCTCTTTTCTTTGGCAAAGCCAGCATATTTTCCCGTTCAGTGGATAAGTGATGTGAAAACGAACGAGAAAGAAGGAAGCCGGTTGTATGCACCTAGTGACCTCTACACGCGTGGCAGTCGCTATCTGGTGTCGGCTACTGCTGCAATCGTTGACGATGACAGGATGTCCTTCAGAGTTAAAGAGTTTCTTGGTCTGCAGACGCATCAAGTGCAGCTCGAGCAGGTATTGTAGCGTCTTTCTTGTCACGTATAATCAGAGTTGAGGAATTATTTACTAGAGTAGCATTAATTAAATGTTTGAAGGACTTACCCGCAAGTATCTCACTCTCTCACTCTCTCTCCCTTAGTGCACTGCCTACTGGCAGGTCCATGATATATAACGCCTCCACTCTTCTCGGTCTTCCGCTTTCCTCTTCATTTCCACATATGCGTGGGTCTACTTCTATGACCTCTATTTATAGACCTTCCCCCTTGAGGATGTGTCCTATCCAACTATTCTTCCTATTTCTGTTGTAGTCGTAGTTAGCAGAACTTTAATGGTTCTGCTGCAAGAATAGCAGAACCATTAAAGTGTTCAGATGCAAATTAATAGGATTGCTGTTCAAGTTCTTAACTAACTGGACATCCTTTCGGTAGATGCTGATTTTATACAGATATTGGCATTGCAAGAAAGTACGATTCACATTATTTTATTTTATTTTTTACGGCTACAAATTTTTTGCAAGATATATTCTCATCCTTCGTGCCCTGTGACACTGTCAGAATGATACCTTTGAAATTAACTTATTTAACAAAATTGGTATAGAATTTTAGTTAGAGTAGCATTATTGTTGAGATTAATCTTGCATTTAATTTATGATGTTATATATTTATTGATCGATTCAAGTCAATTCGAATTCAATTTAATAAGAACACTAAAAAGGGTCATATAGCCCTGTAGAGGTCACATACACAACACACAAACAAGCAAATGCAAAAGGAAAAATATATACTAAATGTGAACTATGGTGAACTTAAAGAAATATAAGAAAAATAATGAAATTAATAGGTGAACTTGTGCTTAAAAAATACTCAGGGGTATAATTTTAAATTTAAAGTTAAAACAATTAATTATTAAATGAATATATTATTAATTTATTATTTTTTTATTGAGTATTAAAAAATAATAAAATAAGAAGAAGAAAACAAGATGAGCTAATAGCTATCTATTAAGTATTTACGAAGATTTATATTAATTAACTATTTAAGGATTAAAGCTAGTTTCTCGTAAGCTAATTCTAGCCTGCTCTGGATGTTTAGGTAATAACACAACTGGAGCACGTCCTGGCCACAGACCCGGTAGGTCTAGACTCAACTAAATACTCTGAACTACGCCATTGTCTAGACGACATCTATACCTATCTGCAGAAGAAATGCGTCGAAGACGAAATATCTGCTGAGCACATTTCTGCAATCTTAAGAAATCGTCCGTGCATTCTATTAGACAATAGATTCCTGTACACTCACCAAGTGGCTACCAGTTTTCCATACAACTGTGAGCCCTATCTGCACGGTATTCCTGCGGAGTTCTCCAAGCGCTACGCCGTCCTGTTGGGACACCTCGGGGTACGGGATCAGTTCCCGGTGGAGAGCTACATCGCCTCACTGAGTGACTTGAAGAGGATTCACGGAGATAAGCCGCTGACTGGACCAGATCTTGACCTGTCCATACGTCTCGTTACTCAGCTCAACAACTGCATGAAGGTTAATTCTGTTTCCACCTGTTGTGAATTGAAGAGATATTGATGCTATATTTATGCTACATTTTTATAGTCTTTATTAATAGTCTTAATTTCATGTTATTCGAGGTTATGGTTGGATGGTTAGAATACAGTTCCAGTGTGTGTCGATGTTTTCTTTGAAAATCAGCTGCGTCCCTTTGTTAACCAGACTTCCCCCGACTTGTTATGACTGTGCACATTGACACTTATTTATAGTGATTTATTGATTTAAAGATTAATTTGTTTTGTCATTTACTCACTTACTCGTTTTGTTTTATCTCATTACTTATCAGTTTTCTGATGCATATCTGCTATTAATGTGCCTCTATTTATCTAACTCAATAGTGCTCGATGTTGTCATTGATGACTGTAGCACTCTAATTGTTGTTATTATTTTTTTCCTGATATTGACAGATAAATAGCATGAACGTAGAGGCGGTGGAGCAGAGTCACGGCCCTATACTGATACCTAACTCTAACGGTCACTTACAGTCAGCGTCGACTCTGTGTTACAACGACTGCCCGTGGATCAGGGACACGGCCTCGATGAACTTCACTCACCCCGAGATCACTTTCAACACTTCCACCCACCTGGGTGTCAGGACCAAGCGGCAGGAGGCCCTGAGCAAACACGCGAGAGGCATTCCGTTCGGTCAGAAGGAACGGCTGACAAACAGTCTAAGACGTATACTTACCGGTTATCAGTTCGACGTCGAGATACTCAAGGAGATCATTCAGAATGCCGACGACTCGGGCGCCACTGAGATTCACTTCGTAAGCGACGCTCGCCGTCACTCTGACGCGAGAGTCTTTGAGAGTAAGTGGAAGCCACTTCAGGGGCCCGCACTGTGTGTGTTTAACAATCGACCGTTCACGCAGAAGGACTTGTCTGGGATACAGAGACTGGGTGAAGGCAGCAAGTCTGCCGATCCTAACAAAACCGGGCAGTACGGTATCGGCTTCAGTTCTGTCTATCATATAACCGATGCGCCGTCTCTGCTAACAACCGTTACAAACAGTGACCAAGCTGCCGCTAACAGTGGGGCAGGAAATGTTAGAAATAGTAAATCCCTGTGCATATTTGATCCGCACTGTCAGTTCATCCCCGGGTCGACTGCTGCTGAGCCGGGAATGCTGTTCGATAATATAGAGGAATTAAGAACAGCTTTTCCAGACGTTTTCAGCTGTTATCTGGAAAATATTTTTCCAGAAGAAGGAAGCGATAAAAGCCTTGGAAGTACGTTGTTTCGATTTCCGCTGCGTACCAGAGAAATGGCCGAGAAATCAGAAATTTCCAAAACTATTGTGACTCCTGGAAAGCTGCACGACCTTTTGGAACAGCTGAAGAGAGATGCATTCGAAATTCTTCTCTTTACCAATAACATACAGCAGATCAGTATATCTGACATTGACTCTGTAACTGGAAAACTTGCTGGAACGTACACTGCTAAGGTATTTACATCGAAAGATCAAGAAATTAGAAGAAGAGAGATTGTACGAGTATGCAACGTGGTAGCGGGTGGATTGAAGGATCGTAAGTTAAGTATTGATCAGGTACCAACAGCGTCTGCTGTCTACACGGCACTGATGTCGGACAGTCTAGGTTGCCAGGAGAAATGGCTGATCTCGCTTCGTGTAGGGTTCGACGATTACAAGATTCCTCTCGGTGTTAGAGAAGCCTTTAGCCGCGGTGATATGGCTCTGCTGCCGCGAGGTGGCGCTGCCTGCCTCGTTGAAAGACGCTTGCGTGGGAAGATTGAGTCAGCCAAAAGGTCATCTAAGGTGTTCTGCTTCCTACCGCTTCCCGTGGAAACAGAACTGCCCGTACACATAAATGCTCACTTTGCTTTAGGATATGAGAACCGGAGAACTCTGTGGTCGGGTGATGGTAACGTTGATGACTACAGAACATTATGGAACAAATCACTGTGTTCCGGTATCCTTGCTCCAGCCTATGCCTGGCTTCTCATTGACTTGAGATTAATGGGTCTGAACGGATCGGTCGTTGCTAATTCGGCTCAAGTAACCTTGTCAAAACCTATACTAGACTCTGCATTGAGAGCTTACCTCGGTTTCTTTCCATCGTTCAGCGATGCTAAGCCTCTGTGGAATAACCTGGTGAAGGATGTGTACGAGTACATTGGGAGTAGAAAGCTGCCTTTGCTGCCGTCAGTCTGCTCCACTGGAATGGTTCGACCAGCAGGTGCTGGAGCTGTGGAGATCTTTCACTGGCAGATAACGTGGTTAGCTGCCAGTGGCGAAGGTCCCGAGAGAGGTTTCTTCAGAAACCTGGAGCAGAATGAAGATGCGAACCCAAGTATTAAAATGAATCCGAGCTCTGCAACCAAAGAGCAGTCGTCGTTCTTCGGTAAAGTAAAAGATTGGTTCAGTAGCGCCACAACAAAGGAGAAGAGCAAGGAAGATGCACTTAAGGAAACGCTGCTGGACTGTGGCTTTAAGCTGGTTGAGGCAACGCAGGAGATCTACAACAACTTTCTTGTGTCAGGTGTGGACGTTCATTATATGACTGCAGACAGCGTGGTGATGTTCTTCAAATCCTATGCCTCGGAGAATCGAATGTGTGAGCTTGGCACTTTGCCGTGTCCGCTGTCCTCTACGCCATTCCGTGACGAGAAAACTCTAACGATTGTTCTCGAATACTGCAAAACATCAAATGATTTTCTAGAAAGCTTGACTCAACTGCCGCTGTTGCTTACGGAAGACAATGTGCTGAGACAGTTTTCTGCTAGAGAACCCGTGTTTTGTAGTGAGTACTCCACTCTAGCGCCTGTCTGTGGTAGTCTGTTCTTGAAGCAGTCAATGCTAGGTACTGTATTCAGCGACGTTAACGTATCAGATTTGAAAATATTTAAAGAATTCACCATCAGTGATTTAGCGGAACTTTTGCCGGAGGTGTTAGGCATAGAGAAGTATCATTCAGATAAAGGTGAAGTGAACTGGATCAGAGAATCTCAGGAGCTTCCAAACAAACTGTGGTTGCAGACCTTCTGGTCGTTTGCCAGATGTCAGGTTAATGCGATAGTCACCAACCAAGACTTCCGACCATCTGAGCAGCAGTTTCTTGTTCAGGAGGCTCTGAGACCTCTGGGAGATTGGTGCATTGTACCGGCTTCAGTGCCCGGTTCAGATCACAGGCTTTATTCGATAACCAGAGCGAGTTCAGTTGTCGATTCACGGCCCATTGACAGCGAGATACAGACGGTGATTCGTAAACTGGGATTTGCTCAGCTTGATTTAGATATCATTGGTTCGCTGGATCGCGACGTGCTGAGAAGTCTGATCACGACTTACGACAAGCCTGACAGCGTGTTGACGCTTCTGCACGAGTACTTTGTCGACCTTGAGGAGGCTCCGGTGATGAATCCGTCAAAAGTCAAATCTGAGGATGAGAAAATGTCTGTCGATGATTATCCGGAGGAACTGCAAAAAAAAATATTGGCAGAACGAGCTTCCGAGAAACCGTTGGCGTCTTCAGAAAGGAGGAATCGTGCACTGGTGAAGCTTTCAAAACACGACTGCGATGTCATCCTTAAGTATTTCTGTGGATATCTTTCGGCTTTGAAATCTACTGAAAACTCGTCTGAGAGACTTCGAGATTTACCGCTGTATTCAACTATTGTTGGCGATATCATTAGACTGACATCGTGTGTAGTGTATACATTGCCAGCAAAAATTCCAACCAGCGGCATTGGCATATGGCAGAACCGTTCCGGTATGGTATTCCTCGAACGTATCGACGAAATTCGTGACCTGTACAATTTCTTGAATTGCGCCACTGTCGGAATCATAGAAATATATTGTAAGTTTATATTTCAACACTTCGAATACTTCTCTCAAGAAGACCGACTCATTCATTTGCATTACATCAACGTGAATTATCTCAAACCATCTCATAACCCGAAGATAGCTGATGAGGAACGCAGTCAGCTGATCGACTGTTTGCGTGAACTGCCGTTTCTGGAAGACGAGAACGGAGACCTGCAGTGCGCCAACTACTTTCACGATCCAGAGAACGTCATCTTCAGGATAATGCTGCCGTCCTGTCGCTTTGCTCCGCGAATATCTAAAAGCTTCTCAGAATATGAGTGGTACACCTTCCTCAAGCTGCTCGGAATGGTTTCAGAGGTGTCGACAGAAATGGTGGTAGATTTCACTCGAGTGATTGCCGAAGAAGGAAGAGACCCGAGTAGTGCGAGCGCTCTCACCAAGTCGAAGGCTTTAGTTCAGCATTTGTTCTCGATGAATCCTGAAGTTAGAAATTCCCTGATATCGAGGATAGTAGATGTACCGTTTATTGCCTGCGAGCCTGCATCGACAGCTCTTCAGAGCATCTACCCTCAGCACGGTAGTCTAGGCAACGGTAAACTCGCGTACATCTCCTTCAGAAATTCCACTCCAGCGTCCAATGAAAAGCTGACGTGGACGTGCGCCAATCTACTTCCTAGCTGGGCCTATCCGCAGAGCAGTCCAGAGAACCCTGGAGTGATAGAGAGCTTGTGCATACAGAGACTGCCCAGCGTCGACACGGTGCTGACGAACATAGAGACGCTGTGCAATAAGCTCTCAGAGTGGAAGTCTATTCCCGAGGCTGCTCGAGCTACGTGCAACGAAGTCTTTCGTGATACGTACAGATTCCTATCAGGACATCTCGGCGATGTGACCGTGGCGCAGAGAATTACGGATAAGCTTGCTAAGCTGTCCTGTGTGACTGTCGATGAAGGCAGGAGAACCGTACTACCCAAACAGGTCGTCATTAACTTCTACGACTCTGATGAAATACGTCCCTATTTGTACAAGCTGCCGCTGGTGTTGGGTGAGTTTCGACAGTTGTTAGTGAATTGTGGGGCAACTGACAGAGCTACTCTGCTGCAGTACATCGAATGCTTGAATAAATTGAAGGCGAGCGTTGGACGTGGGCGAATGACACCGAATGAAACTCTCAAGTCGTACAAAGCTGTGCACGGACTGCTGGAGATCTTGAACTCAGGAGGTGATGCCAGCCTTCGTGAGGCTCCATCAGACATTTGTCTTTATCTGCCAAGTCTCACTGGTAAACTGATTCAATCAACTCGTCTGATAGTCAACGATGCTCCGTCGTACTACGACCGGGCTAAGGAATGCAACATCCAGTTTCTATTCGACGTCAAAGAGTGCGGCGTGAAGCATCGCAACGTCGAGGAATTATTCGGACTACTACCCTCGCACTTACGTCCAGCCCTGCTGAGCACAGTCATTCGTGAGGTGCTCGTCGACTCGTCCGAGCAGAACATCTCATCGGGCGGCATCGCCAGGCTGCTCAACGAGCGGCTCAACTGCGAGCGCTTTCTCCACGGCGTCATGCGGTTGGCGCGTCACGACGCCGTCAAACACGGCAAGAAGCTGAACGAGCGCGAGGCCTTCTCCATACTGGACCGTCTTTCGGTCATCAACGTCTACACGGCCAAGTCCCTGATCACTCAGCTCATAGCGAACAGTAAGCCGATACCGGGAAGTGAGATGGAGCGGTCGTGCTTCGTTGAGAGACAGGCGGGAGCAACGAGCGAGTTCTGTCAGTGGAGTATTTATATACGAGACGACGCCGGGTTGACCCAGGACACGCTGATACCCGTGGCAGAGATGATCAACACCTTGCTGATGGGACTGCTGCATGACTCTGTGCTCTATCTGCTGCCTATACTCTCCTGTCCTGAGGATCTCATACAGGTCTGGCTAGCGATCTTTGTACACTGCCGATTGGCAGGTCCATGGCATATAACTCCTATTTTATATTCTCTGGCTTTCTATAATATCAAAATTAGTTATCAAATCATCGAGCACTCTCAAGTCGCGGTCTTCCTCTAATCTTTTTCTTTCCACTCTTTCTTGATATACCTCTTTTAGCAAACTAGTCCGTCTCAGTAAGTGACCCGTCAACTCTTCTTTCTATTCCTTATGGTCTTTGCAGATCTGGCTAGCAGTCTGTAAAAGAATCAAATCTATTATATTTATTCTTCTTCTTCAGTGCACTGCCATGTGGCAGGTTCAAGGTACATACACATACTCAAAGTCTGCTTCCTCGCTCCATAAGAGCACTGCCATGTGGCAGGTTCAAGGTACATACACATACTCAAAGTCTGCTTCCTCGCTCCATAAGAGCACTCCTTAGATCAACAAGTTAATCCCCTTACAAAGTCTATGCCTTATCCATACCTTATGTAGCCTATATCTTTGGAAAAGCATGGCTTCTGAGGTGGTTTCCCATTGCTTTCCTCAGTTAGGTGGATTAATTACCATATAATCCTGGGGGAAAATATTTCATGGTGAGGTGGGTCCCCTCTTGCCATTCCTCAACTCCTGCCTTAGTCGCCTCTTACGTACACGTGGCAGATTGTTTGCGGTTGCCCTATTCTGCAGTGGGCTAACCACACCCGAGCACAACACGGGAAGATTAAAGTATTATATTTATTATTATGATATAATAATAAATATAATATTTTAATATTATTATATATCAAATCTATAACTATTGTCCCTGCACTAGTTAAACTGGGAATAATCTACAACGGAAGATGATGATGAAATATAAAGCTAAGTGACAAATAAAAGTAATAAATAAATCAGTTTTATATATTGGTATTCGTTAGTCAAATTTTATTGTCTATATTGTACTTTTTATATAGCCAGCTTTTATATGAACTATGTAATCATTTTATGTAAATTTTTTTATAAGTAAATTCTGTAGTTTAATGTATTGTTTATATTTTATGTTGTATGCAATCAGGAGAAGGTTATTCTAGCTTTAATGCACATTTGCTAAATTTTGTCGTTGCCTGTGAACCAGTGTTCTCAATTTCATGTTCTAATTTGCTTGCAGATAATTATCTAAATGTAATACTAATTTCTGAAGAATGTATTGTTATACACATTACCTGTAGCTGTAACTATAAAATGTCTTGTAGGAAAATTGTCCAGTTTTTTTCTCTCAACCTCAATGATGTATGTTTAAAGTTCTTATATTGGCGATACAGTTATTATTATTATTATTATTGAATATTTTTTATGTTATATTTTTGTACACTATATTATTGTTTATTATGATATGAATTATTATGATATTATATATATAATATTCTAATTATTATATTATTATTATGTATATTATACAGACACGATTGGATCAGTTGAACATACGCATAGATCATCGCGATGTAGCCGCAGTCAGGTCTTCCTCTCAGGAGCCTACGCTGTCGGTAGTGGGGGGCAGAATTCCTGCTGAACTTCTACAGCTGTGCGTCAACGGATACGAGGCAGAGTACGAGATAGGAGAGTATGCGGGATATAAGGCCGAGGGATCGAATGACTCAGCACTTGTGTATGTTGTCATCATTGATGAGCTCACTTCTCATCACGCTGGCACTCGCAGGTATCGAGTGCAGCTGACTAAAGATCAGGATGCTGCAGTTGCGACCAGTGAGCAACTCTACAAGCTTGTGAGAAAGTAAAGTGCATTGAATTTAACTCTTCACGACTATTTGTGTGAATTGTAATTCCTGTGATTCTTGTTATTATTAAGGATCGTGTGTATTTTCTAATTTATCTGCTAAACGATCAAAACTTAATAGATGTCTTTTATTTGAGTCTATCAGTTAATTATTTGACTATAGAAACTATAGGTGCAGGATTCAAATCCATTGCTTTCCCAGCGGTCATATGCCATCGAGACAGAAAACTAATGGTAAACTTGGCTGTAGCTCTGAGTAGTCTTTATGCAACTATGTTCAGTTTAAATGTGTTGGCTTATTCTGGGTGGTCAGAATGCTAGTAATTGTTAAGGGGAAGTGAAAATATGTAAATTTAGACTAGCTTCTCTTAATCTAGCTAATTTTCTAGATTAAAAGTGACTACTCAGATTAGTTTACAAGTAGCTTTGGCATTGATTTGGATGAATATGAAAATATATTACTATTCATATTAATTAATAAAATCAAATATCTTGTATATATAATTCTTAAATTAATAATTTGTAAATATCGAATATGTTTATATCAATTTATTTGTTTATTTTTTGATCTACGCCACCTTTTGATGTACATCACTTCATGTTATTAGCATTAACATCTTCAGGAGATGATGTGATTGGCATTATTGAACCTATTGAACCTACTCAAATATTGTAGGCCATACACTGAGAGAGAGAGAGAGAGAGAGAGAGAGAGAGAGAGAGAGAGTGAATCATGACTACTCTCTTGTACTGTGTAGTAGGTCATATATTTGTTATAGTTTAAAAACTTTAAATGTATGCATTATATCTTTAATTGTTTATTTTATTAATTTGTTTTTAAGAACATTTTACACTTCGTCTTCTTTTGTATTTTATAGTAAATCACATTTTGTATCTAGCATAAAATATTAGATACACCAAAATTACAAATATAAATTTAAAAATAGTATTCTTCATCATATTGTCGTGAGTCTTCTTCTCTAAGTGCCGTGCCTGTGCCTGGGCGGTCATGGTCATATTCCTCCATATGTCTCTGTTCATTGTTGCTCTGATCATCTCTGTTTCAGTTGACTGCATCCATTTGCTAAGACTCTTAATAAGCGTCATTCGTTGTCGACCCTTGCATCTTTTTCCTTCTATTATTACTGTCACTACGGTATTTTCAACTACTATTTTGTCTTGAGTCTAGATCCTAGTTAAACTGGGATTCAAGGGAAAAATGAGGACTAAACCATAGTTTGCATAATAATTTTGTATTTCTACTGATATAGGATAACTAAGGACTTATCCTATATAAGATTGACTATAGAGTCTATAATATGTCGTTGAAGATTAATCATTACTTTATCGATATTTCTACAGAAGATTTTTGCATCAAACGATCATTGTATGATTTCCAGTAGTGTTTTCTTAGAGTAATCTATCAGATGTACATCATCCAATCGTTTACTGTTATAAATAAGTATAATTAATCATTGCTAATGTCATCATCATATATAATTATTAATTCATTTATTGACCACTTTGGTTCACTTTATAGATTGCTATTCGTGTGTAATCAATTTGTACCAACGTGTATGTTGTCTGTAAACGGTTGTCAAACTATTGTGGTGTTCAAAATAAATACATAAATGCATTATTATTTTAATTATTTATGTTTCGTCAACTGATCGTCCTAGGGTTTTATTCTGTTTGGAGACTGTTACTGTAACTTAATTAGTAATTTTAATGACTACACAGTTTCAGACATTATTACTTTGCTGTTGTAGTCTTGCACAGTGGTTATCAGGCCTGGTGTAGTTGTACTAAAGTTGATAACATTTTTCATTCCTGTGATAGGCAGTTCGACAAGAATTAATTAGTAGATGCTATACTTATGAACATTTTAAGAAAATAGGAATTATCTTCACAGCAATATTATTAGAATACTGGTATGTGTCCATAATATCGCTTCGTTCTTGTGCTCTTTAGGTTTTGGAACAAGAGGCACATAATAAATAAATTATTAATATTGTTAGTTTTTGTTACTGAACATTATTTCTCATCCCACTATTACAAAGACGAGGTTTGTTTATTTATTACATGTGAATTTTGAAATGTTTACATTTAATTTTCTCTAGTCTTGGCGATTGTAAATATTGTAATGATGTTTTTAAAAATGTACACAACTTGTAGGAAATCACATTTGGATGTTGAGAATTGTCTGTGCCAATTTTACTAGAATCATTTTCTGTCAAGTAGAACTTTTAATGGTATGTCACTTCAATGCTGGTGTTAACATTTATGCCTGGAATCTTATTCTATGCTTATATTAATAATTTTATCAATTTATTACCAGATTGTGAATCGTATTATTTCTTATGGGATTAAATTCCATTCTTATCTATTAATTTAAGGCGTTTGATTCCTTTCTTCATTATTAGTTTAATGTATTAAGCGTATTTTAATTAAGTACTCAGAATCTCTACTGCAGCTGCAAATTTTTTCCTTTAAACTATGCGGGAAAATATTTCATGATGAGGTGGGTCCCCTCTAGCCATCCTTAGCTCCTGCCTTAGTCGCCTCTTACATACACGCAGCAGATTGTTTGCGGTTGCCCTATTCTGCAGTGATCCAACTACACCCGAGCACAACACGGGGTTCATTATGGGAAACAATTTCAAAATTTCTCAAAGCAGTCTATTACAGAGGCAGAAATAGCATAAAATCATCATCATCATCATCCTCCCTTGAATCCCAGTTTAACCAGGGTCGGGATACAAATAGACTGTCTCAAATCCTCTCACACCACACCACCAGTCAATCCCCTATTTGAGACTTTTCCATTCGATTAAATTTTGTAGCAATTTCTGGAGCCTAGGTGCTCACCAACCGAATGCCCTTCCTGACGTTGGCATGGATATTAGTGTTTTATTCACCTTCTATGACACGTGCAGTCACCGGTTGGTCAATTCTTCAAACAACCCGGACACAACACGGGGAAGAAATAGCATCAAATGATTTTCAAAAATCACAAAAACAACAAGTACAATTAAATTACTATTGTAATCCATGACAACATACAGCATTAAGAGGCCAAGGCATTTAAAGTTCACTTCGCAATTCCTTTAATATTCGTTCATTCATATAGTATTAAGTGGGTCACATTTGAAACTTTTTGCACTTTAACCACTGCATTATATTCCTACTCATACGAGCTTTCTCAGCAAATATTGTCAACTTAATTTCTGAGAAATATCTCTAGCACGCGATATGTTAAGATTAAAGAGATTTTTATCTTCCAGAGTTCTCACAGTGGCTGATTGATGAGTTGAAATGCGATGCAGCATGTGATCTGTTTTTTATGTTTAATCACTCAACAGGATAAAGTGCTAATTAGATTTCAACAAGTGCTCCCCAAGGTTTTTATTATATCCACCTGAAGATTTAATCCTGAAGATTGAAACCTGAAGACTGAACATTTAAACCTGAAGATTTAAACCTGAAGATTGAAGAACTGAAGATTTAAACCTGAAGATTGAAGACTGAAGATTGAAGACCTGAAGATTTAAACCTGAAGATTGAAGATTTAAACCTGAAGATTAAAGACCTAAAGACTGAAGATTAAAACCTGAAGATTGAAGACCTGAAGACGAGTTGTTTATGTTTGGCTTTTTTCATAACCTTCGTACGGTCGCGGTGCATATTTCCTGTGCTATAGATGAAGTTACACAGTGCGTCTTGGCTTTTGAGGATGATTTTCCACTACATACCTGTGGTAGAAAATCCACAAGAGACTCAGGTGTGGTTATGGTCCCTGGTGATGGTTGAGTAACAGAGAGAGGCCAATCCTTCTCTTGTGAAGAACAATGAGCCGCTTGTATGTCACGGAGAATGGCAGCGGCCTCATCTAGTTCTTCTATAACTTCAGGTATTACGATATGGAGTCTGATCTGGTAAAACCGCACGAGCTGGTAAAAGTAAATGTTATTCGAGATTACAAATTGACGACTGTAGGCACAGCACCTGCAATTAAGCCATAGTGAGAGAAAAAGGGAGAGTGAGAGAGACGGAGATATAACAATTAATATAATGAAGTGTACAGATGAAACAGTATAATTAGTAGTTCTGAAATTAATAATACTACAACAATTATACTTATTTGAATACCTTTAGCAAATATTTAAGATCATGTAATATATACTTAATCAACAGGGCTGAACTACGATCAATATAGTTCATCATTTTACTATAATTTCCTTTTGCTCGCCGGCTTGATTTTGTCTCTATAGTGCTCGATGTTGTCATTGATGACTGTAGCACTCTAATTGTTTTTATTATTATTATTAATTAGTGTTTTATAAATTATAATAGCTGTTATGTTTATTCTATTCAAATATTTTTAATTTGTTTACAAACAAACAGAGAATATTACTAAGAGTAAGAATGAAGAAAGCAGCAGAAACATAACACAAAAATAAGTTTACAAAAAAGTGCACAAAAATCACTTTATATTGCAGAATACGAATATTAAAGCACTTCAAAGTACTTTCTTTATTAAATAACGTTGTACGTAATTATTTTATTACTAATTTAATTGATAAAATATGCAATTAGGAGCCCAGTTGATAACAACAACTATCGCGAAATTATTAATTACCTTTTAAAATCTTAGGAAGTAAATTGAAATAGAAATGGATTTGTATAAAAATATTTCTGGTTGTTTTTCACTTACAGGTAAAGTAGGAGCATAGGCGCTTATGATGACGTATTTTTCATCGTTTATTGCACAGCTAAAATAACACATTCTATCGTCTACTATTGTGTTTTAAATATTCTTGAGGTTCATACTTGGATACTGAAAGAGACATGATCCATAGGAAGCAATTGTGTATGGCTATTTTTAATAAATACAAGATGAAACTAACACATAGCAAATTAACAATGAAAACAAGAATAAATGTATTCAATGCTTATATTATTATATTACGCCAGTTTATTTATATAATAGTGAGCTATGGACATTAACTTCAAAACATGAACACGAAATTGACATATTTCATAGAAGTCTATTAAGAAAAATACTTAAAATATAGTACCCTCACATTATAAGCAAGGATAACTTATACATCAGAACAAATGAAAAAAATGGAGTCTTGCAATTAAAACAGAAGACCAAAATGGATAGGTGACTTACTTAGGTTACCGAACAATGCGCCTGTAAAACTTGCTTTAAATGAGAATAAAAAGTCTGGGACAAAACAAAGAGGTTGTCAAAATGAACAAACAAGGATCAAATTAGTAAATAAGGATCTCAGTGATATAAATCAGAATTTGAACATATTGGATGAGAGTATCTGTGATCTGGCTGAGGATAGAGCAAGGTGGAGTCAATTAACCTTGAAACCTACTGCAGGGTCCAAATAGGAAGTAGCGAAGTCTTAGTAGTAGTAGTATAAAAATAACACAAAGTCATAAATTTATTTATTAATAATAACAATAATAACAACTATTAGAGCGCTTAGTCATCAATGACAACATCGAGCACTAAGGAGACAAAATCAAGCCGGCGAGCAAAAAGAAGATTCAAAAATGGTGCAAATTCCAAAATCCAGAAAATCAGTCTAAAATAAAAGGAATTAAAGAAGAAAGAAAGGAGGTTTTGGCGCAGGTCGCAACTCATGGACACTAGATGGGAAAGAGAGATGTAAAAGTTTGGTCTTCAACTGCCTATGGAACTGCTCATAGGAAAGCAAAGGCCGATGTGATTCAAACGAAAATTTCCGAAGATTGGATGGAAGAGAATTCCAGATCTGCAGTGCAGCATGCTGGAAAGAACGATTACATAGCTTAGAGCGTGAAGGTAAGCTAAGTCTCGCCAGAGTAATTAATTTAGAAGACTGAGTAACAGAAGGCTGCATCACTTTAGTCAAGTGAGACACACGGGAAACCACCTCCGAAGCCATACTTTTCCCAAGCTATAGGCTACATAAGGTATGGAAAAGGCATAGACTTTGGGAAGGGATTAACTTGTTGATCTAAGGAGTGTTCTTATGGAACGAGAAAGCAGACTTTGAGTATGAATATGTACCTTGAACCTGCCACTTGGCAGTGCACTGAAGAAGAAGAGGCACCGAGATATCTCACTGAAGAAACAGGTGATATTGTAATACCCGAAGATAATGAAAGGGTTTTCCCATTCAGCTTCAGAAGCTGATGAGGTGTCCCAACCAACATGAATTCAGTCTTAGATGGATTAAGTGCCAAGAAATTAGCAGACATCCAAGAGGATATAGACTGAAAACTTTGTTGCAGGAGGGTTTCAGCATTAGAATAGGAGTTAGGGGTGAAACAAGTGTACATTTGAGTGTCATCAGCATATAGTTCATGATCAATAGAATGAGAAGAAATCAGTGAACTTAAGGGTGTTGTATATAGGTTGAAGAGGATAGGACCAAGAACAGAGCCTTGAGGCACACCATACTTTAAGTGGGAAGGCGAAGAGATATACTTCATCACTTTCACACTAAAAGAACGATTAGTCAGGTAGGAGGAAAACCAATCAAGAACAATTCCACGAATACCGAACCAGGAAGAAAGACATTCCAGAAGAATATTGTGTAATCAATGGTATCAAAATCGGCCGAAAGATAATGAGAAGAGATTAGAGTGCTTAGGGGTGTTGTATAGAGGTTGAAGAGGATAGGACCAAGAACGGAGCCTTGAGGCATACCATACTTTAAGTGGGAAGGAGAAGAGATGTACTCCATCACTTTCACACTAAAAGAATGATCCGTCACATAGGAGGAAAACCAATCAAGATCAATTCCACGAATACCAAACCAGGAAGAAAGACGTTCCAGAAGAATATTGTGTAATCAATGGTATCGAAAGCGGCCGAAAGATCAAGCATACATAATCCAGTTTAGCTTTGCATGCACATGGCGTTAAAAAAAGTAAACATGCATTATTGTGAATAATCAACTATGTTGATATCTATCACTTTTAAAACCACATGTTTAATCCGTTAGGCAATTTAGACCATTTTCCGTATAACCAGTCCAGTGAATGTCCGAGATTTTACTCTCAGATCAGCGCGGCCGGGATTCGAACCCACGAGGATTCAAATCACCTCAGGATTTGTCATTTAAAACTTCATGACGTTACCCCTACGCTATTAGACATTCTAAATTTTAGGCATTAGCAATAGAATTGCACACAGATAGAAGCACCGTTTCAGTTGGACGATGTTTAGTATAAGCAGCTTGATGCTTATTAAATAGATCATTGTAAGAGAGATGAGTAGAGATCCTCTGAAGAACAATTCTTTCATATGTGTGACACATTAGATATAGGCTTATATCGAATCTGATATAAGTCTATATCTAATTATTATATTATTTACAATTTAATTAATGATTAGCAGAAACTATAATTTATTGGTTAGATATAAAGAGGTATAGTTATTTAGTAATGACATTTATATTTGTTAGAAATGGTAGATAATGAACTGAGATTTCGATTTTAAGTTGGAATTTCTTTCCAGTTTGTGCCATACTGCAATTTGCTAAGAGACATTATTTGTCAGATTACGTATTTGAAAGAATTACATTAATTTCTCATGAGGACATTTCTATGAGCAAGAGAGGTCAGAGTTAAACATATTTTTAACCTATTGATTTTGTGTTACTGATTTAGCTAGTTAATTGATTTTGTGTTGCTGATTTAGCTTGCTAATTGATACTTGTTACTGATCTTGTGCTCAAGTGACACCTAATTGTTTGAAATTTATCCTTAAGTATGGGTAGATTCTAATGAATAATTGGTAATCGTATGCCTATGTACAATTGTGAAGAAATTAACTGAACTCCATATTCATTTCAGATTTCTGAACTGGTTGAGTACTATGTGTAGAAGTTTAAAATTATAACAACCCTAGACACCTGAACTAAGCTTAGTGGAAGATCCAATTTATGAAATTGTCACAAGGTGCTTGCCCACAGTACTTAAAGCAGATGATAAATAGTTTAATTGCTGTATTATTTATCTTAAAATCAATTATTGATGGAGAGATGGAGTTACTCAAGCTCGGAGGCACTGTAGGGATTCGTACAAAAATAGGCTTTGTCTTTTTTTTGCCAAGTCTTCAGTAGCCATCATCAATTATTCATTGGAAAGACAATAAAAAAAGACATCAGTGATGGCTAGTGTATGTAATGATGAAACACCGAATCACGGCCAGAGTGATATCGATAATTTTCAAGAGTCAGAAGGTAAAAAGCCGTTTAAAGCTTTTGGATCTGAAACAAACCATGCTGTGAAAAAAGAAATTAGCAGTGGATTAGCTGGTACTGGGTAAGTTAGTACTTCTGTCATAATAACTTCTCAGCCTGCGACATTTGTACTTGTTAAATTTCTATGTGCTGCTTTTGACAATGTTAAGCTTGTTTTTGAAATTGGTGTCCATTTGCAAATCTTTACTTATCTTTTTATGTTCCTGACCTCATCCTTGTATTAGGAAACAGGTGTGTAGCATTTATAATTATTATAACAATTCGAGCATTGATACTGTTGAATAGTCGCTCGGCTACTCGGAAGTCATCCAGCTGCTTAAAAGTATTATTGAAGCAGACAGCATTAAATCTTTGCAAAATTATAGAAACTGTTTGCCAAAGAAAGGAAAATCTCGCTTAATGCCGGTTGCTCTACAATAAGTTTACATATTTCATTAATGAAGTCAACTCCATCAGGATTCATAGGGCCCCTGGTTTTCGATGACCACCGAGTCTACTTCATTGCTTAAGTTGAAATCACCGCATTTTCTTAGAGGCGTCTATTTCAGCAGCTACACCCGCAGTGACTGAAGTTGTGTTCAGGTAAGAGTTCGTCATAGTCTCCATGACCTAGACGCCCCGTATGGCACAATTACCGTTTCTCCTGGGTCCTAAAGTTATGGCATCAGGGTGCTTTCCATCTGACCTGGATAAGCCACTAGGTTCCTTCAGCGATGAGACTCCTGCTCGCGAAAGAGATCATCAAATTACATCTATGTCATTTAAATTATGAAGGTGAGTAACTCTACCTGAGCTGCAGAAGAGTCTGTGGTGTCCTAAGGCGTCGACTTACTGTCCGCCTGGGCAAATGTATGTAAATATATTTATTTTTATTATTATTTTTTATATTACTGTTTAATTTCATAATCTCCATGTCAAGTTTGTCCTTGTAAATTAATCTTAAAATGTTTTGTAATGCTTTCATTTGAACTCGCAGTATTTTAACAAAACATTTAGACAAGAGAAAACTATATATAGTTTGCCTTGACCTTTCTTTCTTGCAATTATTTTAGTATACATGTAAGCTTGAAGGATTGTATATTACTTTTTATGGTGGTTAAATTTTATCATATTGTAGAAATGGAAGCTTAAACTATAAGAAGTCATTTTCAAAAGCTGCAAGTGTCGATGAATTGAAGCCAAAGCCATTGCCAAAAGACAAGACTCAATTGACACGGAGAGATTCTCTGACTAAATCAAGATCACTGGCTGTAAGAAATTTTTTCTATACATATATATTCTGTGATATTTTTATGGCTGAGTCAGGTAGCACGAGTGATTAGAACTGTAGATCAGTATGTGCAGGGTTCAAATCATTTCAAGACTTGATCCTGATGTTAAACTAGATTTCAGCTCTGTAAAATGTTTTAAAATGCTATTTATTTCAAAAGCTGAGTTGAGATTGGTATGAAATTAAGAAGGTTATTATTAGTTATATGAGGCCTCTTCAACCTATATGTTTCCGGGATTGCTAAAACCAACTGTATATTATAGTAAAATTTTACAACCATTTGCATATTATAACATTGTAGAGTGGGTGCATTTTGATAGCCTAAGTGAAACAAAATGTCGTAACAAATGTTTGAATAGTCAAATAATAATTTTAAGATGTACTCAATGTTGAACTTTTAATTTTTAAAGTTTTTAGATTGCTCATGAATTTTTCTGAGAAAGATCCAGGTTGGTGAATATTACTATGCCTGCTGGATATTTCGTATTTGCTATTGTGTCGTGTTCATATTATGTAAATAGTTAGATCCTAGTTATACACTGTGTGCAGCTTGGTTTCATCATTAGTTAGAAATTGAATGGTAAATTTGTTTCTCCTCTTTTTTATAATTCTTTATTTCTTTTAACTTATGCAATGCTCTTATGCAGTCGATATTCTGACTTTTGGCTCTTACTAGGTTGGTCGTACCAGCGTTGGTGTGCTGAGAGGATCTTCAAGCTTGAGGTATTCCAAAAGTTCGACAGAGTCAGCTTTTGCTAGGCAGGTTGTGAAACCGGGTTCACTGGGTACAGTTAGGTCAAGAATACCTCAGCTCATGAGCACTACGAATCATATCCTCAACACCTCATTTCATGCGGTAAGTTATACTAAAATCATGTGATTGGCTCCACTTAGCATCTCAACTCAATGCATTATTTCAAGCAGTAGGTTATACTGAAATCATGTGATTGGCTCCACTTAGCAGCTCAACCCAATACATCATTTCATGCGGTAGGTTATACTGAAATCATGTGATTGGCTCCACTTAGCATCTCAACTCAACACCCCATTTCATGCGGTAGGTTATCCTAAAATCATGTGATTGGCTTTTCTTAGCATCTCAACTCAACACCCCATTTCATGCGGTTAAGTTCACATCCTTGCAGTAGTAATAAAATCACTTATCCACTTATTGCCAATTTTACGGCGTGCAATAGACAGCTGTTGAAGGCTTTATCGAAGGGATAGTCGTTTCTGGGTTTTATGAACACTTGTAAGTAATCTAGGCAATAAGGACCCTTTCCATAACTAGTAATCGTCAACTTATATCGATGTGCTGTAAAATTAGCCATTGGCATCGTAGTTCTCTCGCCAAAAAGTATTTCACAAATTGTTTAGAACGAGTCCATATACCGAGTGATTTGTTCTGCTCAGTGTCGTTCTGGAGGAAAAGATCAGTAAATGTATATTTTTCTAATTGTTGTTGTTTTTAATATGATGAAATTTAACTATCGCTGGATTGATGATATTGACGGTTTCCTGTCTCTGACGAAAGTAATTAACTTTAATGTTTAAATAGATCAAGAAGCAGTCATGCCTGAGAAAATTATAATTTCATTATATATAAATGGTCACAAAATTATAATTAATTTTACATTTAGCTTTATTTTACATATGTTTATTATAGTAATAGCTTAATATATATTGATGTTTGATTGGCATAGTATTCCTGGAAGTCTTTGTAATAAATTTTAAATTAAATTTTCCTTTTGTCATATCAGGTGATGATCCTGACGTGAAGTCCTTATTTTATTACATTTTATTCATTTTTCTCAATTAAGTAATTTTTGATACTTGATTCTTGGAGGTAAGTCTAAATATTGTGGGATGTAATAAAATAAAAAGCTGTAAAGCTAAGTTTAACGTATATTTCCGTATCACAAGGGATACAGTCAGGCTACTGCCAGAAATGGTCTCACTGGGATTCGAACAGAAGTCCTCCTGTTTATGAGGCAAGTTTGATATCTATTCGGCCATTTAGCAGCTAATAATGAATAAAGCTAAACATATACGGTGTGTGATATGTATCACTTAAAGAGACAAAATATTAACTATAAAATTGCTAAATTTTCAGGGAGCTGCCAAGAATGGTTTGGCCAGTTATCAAGTTGAGAATCCAAATGCCGGTTCTGTTGTTGACAAAGCAGTTGAGCGAGCTTTGAAGGCTCAGTTGTATCTGCTTCATCAGCTGGGGCCTAACTCATTCCTCATTGGTGGAGAAATACCTACTAATAAATACAGGGTCATCATTGGATCACAGGTCGGAGACACTGCCATTGTCTGATTTTTGGAAAGACAGTCTCAAATGATTTTAAATGTTGTGTATATACATGTATATATCTTATGATATATATGCCTTGCAGTGTAAGTATATTTCTAAAATACTTTTTTTGGCAAAGTTTTGTTTATTTATTTGATAACAGGCATGAGACTAATATGAAAAAATTGTTTGACTGTTTATTCAATTACCAATAATCTCTGTATTAGACTTGATTTACTGATAGACTGAACCAATGCTCTGAATGTTGTTTTTAGATTTTATGATATTTATAGTTGAATGTTGAACGAATGGATAAAAATCTATTCTTATCCCGACCCTGGTTAAACTGGGATTTAAGGGAAGAAGATGATGATGATGATGATAGTTGAATGTTTTCGACAGACCTGCACGTGTGGAGTGAAGTCTGCTACACACTGTATTCACGTTCTGTTTGTGATGCTGAGGGTCTTTCAGATTTCTGTTACTAATCCCATACTATGGAAGAAACCACTTCTCAATTACGAGGTATACTGCCGATCTATTATACAGTTGTGTTTGTTATTTTAAAGAGTTCAAGATGTTGAATGAGAGTGTTAGAAGTTTAAGTTCATTGCTTATATTTTATATGTTTTGTTGTAGACGACACTTTTTTGCAATGTGTAAAATAGAATGTATTTTAAGATAAAATGCACCAATTGAAAGCTTTTACGTTTGTCCCGCTTAACCTGTGGTCTATGAGAAGATAAATTGGATGTTTTGTAATAAGTTATTTGTTACTTAAAATGTTAATATGCAGTGTAATTGAGCAGATAGAGTAGGCCAACTTTTATTGCATTTATCCTAAGGACGACTAAAAAGTATGCATTGACAGTGGAATACAATGAAAAATCAAGTCAGAAAATATATGTCTTTGTCTAAAAGCGTTACATGATGGTCAGATAAAGATCCGATACGTTTGTGGTTGGATAATGTAATTGGTTGATATAGTTCTCCTTAGAGTTCTCCTTAGAGGTCACCTTAGAGTTCTCCTTAGAGTTCTCCTTAGAGTTCTTCTTAGAATTATGAAAACAAAACAACGAGTATCAATATGTGCTATTTACTTGTAATTGAGTAGAATACTAGGGAGAAAGAAAGTAAGATTGTTGACTTGATTTTCAGGCAGATTCGTTGTTTAAGAAGTACCACGAGAGACGACAGCAGAAGATCACAGATCAGAAGAGACGCTGCTCTTCGTCATCGAGTAGTCTGGTTTCTGTTGAGAGCAGCAGGGCTGAGGCAGCAGCAGACGATGGGCATGACGACACTGTGTCCGGTGGGGCAGCTCTTAAAGATTCCCAAAGGTCTTTGCTTATCAATTTTGCTTTTGTAATTTAAATAATAATTATTATTATTATTTATCATTAATAATAATTTAATTTATCATAAATAATAATATATCATATCATGTCGTCATATAGCATTAATATTTAATTTATCATTAATGATAATTAGCATTATTATTAATTATCATTAATAATAGTTTAATTATCATTAATAATAATATATACCATATCATGTCATCATAAGTCATTAATATTTAATTTATTACTAATAATAATTAGCATTATTATTATTTATAATTATCAATTAAAATCAAAATTTCAGATGATAAATGTGTATTGAACTGAATTGTATAATCATGTGGGCTAAGTAATAGCATTACAAATTGTTTAATAAAAGTATTTAAACGTTTTAGTGTTTTTAAGAAAAAAACTCTTTTTTTAAAACTGTGTTCCTGCTTTAAATGTCTTAAAACATTGCATGGTGCGTGTGTTATTTGTGCATCCTTCTACAGTATTGTTTTCAGTTCTCTATTGCTTGTATCTTATAGTCGTAGTTTTTTGTGTGTTCTGTGCGGAGTTGAATGTCTTAATGGCATGGTAGAGTCTAATAGAAAAATGAAAGTTATAAAAAGAGTGGCTTGACTGAATGATTTATTTACAGTTTGCTTGGTTGCGTAATACTCGTTATTAGAAAGTAGAGTTTGTGGTATGAAGTGAGAGTTGTGAAGAAACGAGTGATAAAATTGTTGATTGTCTGATTCAGTGATAGATGAATTGATTTAGAGTTGGATTTATTGATATATTGAATTAGTTATTGACGTCCCTGACATCATCCCTTGGTGATGTCAACACATGAGGAAACGGACTTTAAACCTTTATTATCATGATATACTGTGTTGTAGTAGTCGTGATGAAAGCGTAGAGTTTGCGATAAGTGACGAGAGTGATGAAGGGAAGAGTGACAAGGAAGAGAGTGATCAGGAGAAGAACGAGTGCTCAATATGTCTGCTAGAGATGGACGATAATGAAAACCTGGCTGAGTGTAAGACGGGCTGTCAGAATCGTCTGCATCAGACGTGCATTGATATCTGTTAGTACTAACGCTTGATCTATATCCGTAACTCTTCATCATCATCATCATCATCAGCTTCCCTGAAATCCCAGTTTAACCAGGGTCGGGATACGAGTAGACTTTCTCCAGTCCTCCCTGTCTCACACCATATCATCCGTCAATCCTCTATTTTTCATGTCCTTCTTAATTACTGCATCCCAAGTCAATTGTGGTCTACCTCTCTCTAGCTTAACATCCAGCTCTTCCCTCCAAACTCTCTTTACTACATCCTCATATGCCTTTCTCACAATATGCCCATACCATCCCAATCTCGACTGAGCCAACCTATCCCCGATCCCCTCAGCATTCAAATTCCTCCTCACATATTCATTTTCCATTCTGTCCTACCTAGTTCTTCCAGACATTAGACGCAACATTCTCATTTCTGCCACATGCAAACTCTGCAAATGTTCCCTTTTTAGTGCCCAACATTCCGAACCATACATCAGTACTGGCCTTACAACAGAACTATAAAATTTGCCTTTCAGTCTTAGTGGGATTCTCCTATCACACAACACTCCACTAGCAGCCCTCCACTTTGCCCATCCAGCCTGAATCCTACTAGTAATCTCCTTTTCCAACTCCCCATTATCCTCTATCTATCTATTTGGGATCTATAGATCCCAAATACTTAAAATCTATTACCTTCCTTAGCTCCACACCCTGACTTATTACCCTATGGAGCTCCGTTTATCATCTCACCCTTCCATCTATATCCGTAACTCTTGATCTAATTAATTTTCATAATGACTTACTTACAAAAAAATCTATTATTTTTATTTAAATTCTATAAGATTATTATATCTTATCACGCTTTATTTCTGGTAGTAGGATGTCACGTTTACTTAGAGGAAGTTTCTTTACCAATATCATCCCTTATCAATTGCATCTAAAGTCAGTGTTGCCAAATGAGTATTTGTAATTACTAGTGCAGACTTCAGGTGTTAGGTCTCTACAGCTAGCAAATATCAGTCATATGTTATATTTTAGCTGCGGGTTATATGTAGTTGCCACAGTATATAGTATAGATATATTTTGTGAATTTTTTATTATTTCTATATTAATCTCATTGATATAGAAATTTTGAGATTTTAAAAGAACACTGATGCCGTTTTCTATTTAATTGTTTTATTCAATATTATAGGAGAAAGGTACATAAAAGAAAGTCAAAATAAATACAAAATTGAGAAACCAAAATATTGACCATTATTTAATTTTAGGATTACACCAACGTCAGAAAGGGCATTCGGATGATGAGTGCCTAGGCTCCAAAAATTGCTACAAAAACTTGAACGAATGGATCAGTCTATTCGTATCCCGACTCTAGTTAAACTTGGATTTCAGGGAAGATGATGATAATGAAGATTTAATTTTAGGATTATACAACTAATATTATTTTATATTATATCATATTAACATTATTTTACATTAGGGGTGGGATTTAGCTCAGTTGGTTAAGTTGCGCATCACTGAACGAAGTTAAGCTACGTCAAGCCCGGGTAATGCTAGGATGAGTGAGCACCTTGGAAGACCGAGTGTTGACAGCGTTGAATGAAATCCTAAATCCTCGTTAGCTGACATCAGTGTGCTATCAAAAGCATCGATTGCAAATAACCGTTGAAAGATAGAAGGAAATAACGGAGACAACAAAAATTGCAACTCTAAGAAAGGAAACTTTGTCAACTGATGCAGTTTTCTTGTAATGAAAGTCCTACTTTTAAATTCTGTATAATTTGTTTTATATTTGATTAGGGTTTGACGAGTGCAGACGACAGAGGGAGGCTCTGATGTGTCCTCTTTGTAGAGCTGCCTGGTTTTCTGCTGCAGAAGAAAGGTCTGTCACTAAATTGTAGCATTCGACAACTTAAATTGAATGTTCCTCATTCAATCGAGTATCTTACCGACTGTGGATCAGTAGGTGCTGGGTTCAAATCCTGGGCTCGCCCGTCACTTACATCGCTTTCGAGTGAGGAAACTGACATTAACCTTAGCTTTACCAGCTTTTATCAAATATATTTCTATTGACATTTTTTCATAAATTTGCTGTATAGATTTATAATACTGTATTTATAATGTGTCAGACCTAGCTACTTTTGATAATTTTTATTTTAAAATTTTCAAATATATTAGTGTTATAACATGTCATTTCATTTAATCATCCTATTGCTGGTTCCAGGCTTAAATTTCTCTGTGATGTTCGTCCACAATACTTTTCTTCAATGTTTATTTGAGTTCTTCCTTCTGTTTTCCTGTAGATGCTAAATCCAGCAGCCTTCAGGTCGTTATCTAGACAGTCTTTCAGCATCTTTTAGGTCTTCCCACTGTTTTTTTTGCCGTCTGATTTTTAGTTAAGAGATCTTTAAGAGATCTCTTGACTATCTTTTTCTTTAAGAGATGTCTATTTTGGGCCAACTTCGCCACATGTTCAGGCCATTCCGTTCCTTTCTTGATGATTGCACTTACCATTTCTTGTCTTGTCCTTCTCCTAATGTCCTCATTTGTTACGCGTTCTTTATAGCTGATTCTGAGTATTCTTCTTGGTCATTTCTTTTCGTTGGTATTCAACTTCTTTTCATAGCCTTTGTTAATTCCCACCAATCACATCCGTAGATTACTACCAGTATCACGCAGCAGTTGAGAATTCTTAATTTAATCTCAAGTATGACATCATGCCCTGATTTTCAGTAACTTGCTAATAATAATAGTTTTATAATATATATTTGTGATAAGTTTATAGCAAATTATGTAATCATTTCTTGAATGTATTGTAATTTGATTGGTTTGTAATTTGATATTTCAGTAAGAAGAAGCCAGATGATGTGCATCATTCAAGTGCCCAATTTTCATTTGCGAATGTCAGTGACGCTGAGGAAGTTTTCTCATTAAATAGAATTCCAGCAGAACACCAGCGTTCTGCCGAAACCTGGGTTCAGGTATCAAATTAGCTTTTATACTAGCTGTTACTAGCTGTTTTAGTACTAGCAATTGTACTAGCTATTGTACTAGCTTTTGTACTTGCTTATGTGCTAGCTGTTATACTAGGTTTTTTATTTCTTATTTAATTTTTATATTTAAAATTGTTATTCAAGTTTTATTCAGATTATATTTAAGTTGATTTGTATTAAAGCAATTTGTCTGCACTGAACTGTAAAAAGATTTGAAATATTTTCATCAGTTATTGTATAGTTTCATTTATATATTGAGCATACTTCTAGTGAACATGTCAGTAATGAATTAAGTTTTGATGTCTATATACTCCTCCAAAATTGACATCAGAATCTATCTCTAATAAAATAATTTAATCTTACCAGTTAGAATGCTATAATCTAAATGAAATTGTTAAAAATCTAATAACAAATATTTATTTTAGAAAATGTAAACAATTACCATCGTTTTAATTTAAATTGTATAAATTTACAATTTATTAAGGCTATTTATTAAGGAGTTGTATTTGAGAGAATATTTGTGCATAATTTATATAATAAACTAATCTTATGATTTCATGACTGAATTTTAGCTGATTTCGTACATTAAATTTGTATTACTTAAGTTATATTATATAACATCATGTGAGCAGACTGTGGACAGACAGAGACAGACAGACAGCACTGGCTCATTATATTTATAATTATATGACATCTTGTGAGCACACTGTGGACAGACAGACAGACAGAACTAGCTCATTAAATTTATAATTATATGACATCTGGTGAGCAGACTGTGGACAGACAGACAGACAGAACTGGCTCATTATACTTATAATAATACGACATCTTGTGAGCAGACTGTAGGAGAGGAAGTTGTGAGGAGTATATTTGCGAGAAATTGGACAACGAGAGAGCAAGCACTGAGACAGCTCGAGCAGAATGTGGTGCATGAGTTGTTGTTGAGTTTTGACGAGGACTCAACTACTGCTGACGGAAGAGAATCTGCTGCGTCACGTCCTGCCAGCATTCACCGTGTGCTGGAGTCGTCAAGTGACGTCATAGCTCTTCTTGTTCTTGATCCTGTCTACAAAGTCTTTGTGGCATCGCTGGTACGTGCTCCCAATTTGTTCCAACTATTAAAGTTTGGTTTGTATGTTTGTGTTGTTTAGTGATAACATATGTAATAAGCTTGTATTATATTAGTATTTGAGGTAAAGCTATCTTAAATGCCAATCAATAAGAATTTAACGTCCGGTTCCTCTCCATAAGGCAATGTCAGGGACGCCTAGACCTATTATATTTGTATTATACTTATATTTTTATATTTGAAGTAAAGATAACTTAAATGCCTAGATCTCTGTAGTGGTCAGCCCACGCAAGTATCGTCCAAGAACTTTAAGCAGTTGTTGCAATAGTATTAAAGCAGAGGCTTAGGCGAGAAATGGGTAACATAGACGATGAAGTGTACTGCATGAAAGCTAAATGCTGCGTTAAGGTTTAGTATTGTCTTAGCTAGGTGATGTCAGTTTGATCGATACTATACTCTTTTATTAACTAGTTAGTGTGAAAGCACACAGTGAATAGGACTTTGTGCATTGGAGTCTTTGATCAACATTTTTCAGAATTCTAAAAGGAAATAAAAATTACATATGTGTTGTTTCTGTTCCGCATCATGTTTTCATTCTAGAATATCTTCGTTGACTTTAGTGCTGACTTTCACTAGGAAATTTTTCTTTAAATAGTTATAAAATAAATTCTGAAGAAATTCATCATTCATATTGATAAGTAGTTGTTTAAATATATCTGTAATTGTAGAACTGAACTAATTATGTGTAAATTTTGTGTGTTTGCAGAGAACGCTTCGAACTATTTTATCGTTTATATCCTGTCACGATGCCGATGAACAACAAGGACTTGAGACTCTCATTAAACCTATTGTTTATTCTCTACTCTTTAAATCTGCCGATCCAAATAGGTTTGTATCATCAGTAAAATTAAAACCTAGAATTCGATTTTTCTCTTGGTTTGGTTGATCAAATGTCGATATTTTTATATACTGTTATTAAGCCAACTAAACTATATAATTTATTATTTCTTATTGTTATGGTATATAACAACAAATATAACAAGAATGATTGTATTCAGCAGCAATACCATTTGTTTGTTTATATCGGCACAAGTTATTTTAAATTACAGAAACAAGCAGAAAGAGATAGTGGGTGCGTGAGTGGGAGTCTGAGATGTGTTTTAGGCTTATTATCATTTATTGTAGACGTACGAGTGGCCTGTCCATATCGGCTCTGGAAGAGCTTGTGAAGGGTCAGGATGGAGAGCTTGCTGTGGGAAAAGAGATTGCTGCAGAGTCAGGTATGTAAATTTTGACATCATCCCTGACATCTTCCCTGGATGAGGAATCTGACGTTAAACCTTTTTTATTATTATTATTATTTTGCTACAGTTACTGATTGCATTCAAATGAAGTCAGTATTAAACTTTATTACTTTTTAAAATGTTTTCATCATCATCATCCTTCCTTAAATCCCAGTTTAACCAGGGTCGGGATACGAATAGACTGTCTCCAGTCCTCCCTCATCTCGTATCTACTTATAAAAATGTATTACTTATTAAAATTTATTAGAATGCTTTATCGCATTATTTCGTAATTATATGGTGCTGTTGCTTAATTGGGATGATTGTATAGCATGCAAGCTTCTATTCCAGTGCACACCCCAGTCGCTGACATTCTCTCGAGGCTAGAAACTGACGTTAAATTTAGCATTGTGTTTTCTGTTAGAAAGCATTGTGTGATTGATTTATTGACTGGCTGACTGTCTGATTGATTGATTGATTGGTTGATTGATGGATTTATTGATTGATTGACTGATTGATTAACTGATTGATATACTGATTGACTGTCTGATTGATTGATTGATTGTTTGATTGATTGATTGATGGTGCAGGAAGGCTAGGTGTTGGTGGTGTGAACTACTTGTTGAGCTGTATCATTGACAGTGAGGTCACTGCAGACAGTTCAACTCAGTACCAGTCTCTGCTGGGACGTCTCTATGTGCTAGACAGGCTTATAGCTGCTAATCCTGCCGACTTCACCATCAGCCAATCACGTGAGAGCAGCTGTGACCTCAAGCAATCACTCCACCAACAGAGAGTCTTTAGAATCCTCAACTATACCTTGACTTACTTCAACTTCAACCATTCGAAGGTTTGGCTTTTAATTGTATCAGTTCTATAGCAGGAGCCAGTGGCGCTATTAAGTAGATGGCCAACTGCAGAGCAGTTGATGTAAAATTTGAATCAAAAACTGGTCTGAAACTTAATATTTCAAGCGATTAATCTGACAATAATTTCGGTTTTTTGCTTTTTATTCTTGAGCTACTTTTTCGTGATTTCTTACACATTGTTAAATGTGCATCCTATGACTATGATAGAATTTCGTCTTGTATTGCCTAAATTTAGTATGTATATGTTGTAGATGTTAACTTTCTGTGCATGCATAAAGATTAAGAATTTGTTATATGAAATATAGAAGTTGTCATTCAATTAAAAGATGAATTTCTATGATGGTCTAAGCTGAAATATCTGTTGAGCAGTCTTTAATTAAACTTTAACAATTAAATTTAATATATGAATTGTTATCATAATAAAACCGTTTACTTTCTTTTATTACTATAACAAAGATTGTAAACATTTCTTAAGTTTTGATCAATTTATATTTTATGATTCTTGCTACTATTACAAAGTTTCATCTTTTGAATTCTTTGCCTTTTTACAAAAGCAAAGTTGTTTTAAGGATTATGTTAAACATTTCTAATTGGTATTCAACAGTGAAGGTGATTATTAAATTGTTTTCAACACTGGCCGGAGCCAGTGGCGATGTCGGTGAGATACTGGACCGCAGAACAGTAGGTGCTGGGTTCAAATCCTGGTCTTTCCCATCACTGACATCGCTTTCGAGTGACGAAACTGACATTCACATTATCTTCACTAGCTTTTTCACCAGCCAGTTAAGAAGCATCCAGCTAAGTTAGGCAATTGTGCAGCATAAAATGGTTGCAGAAATTAACTATTTCTAGTTGTCTTTAGCGGTGAAGATGACTATATGTTTTAGCTAGTTGAAGCCTGTGTTTGAACAGTGTGATGCAGGTGTGTAACGTACTGCACGGCTAAGCTGCAGTGTCACAGCGCTCAGATTATGTATCAATATCAAGCACTCGATCGATCATAGGTCAATCTGTTGCTATGAATGAAGAATACAATTTATAGAGCAATAGGCCTATATTATAAGAGCTGTAATAATAATAATAATAATAATAATCTGTGTTTGTACGGTGTGATGCAGGTGTGTAACGTGGCACGACGCGTGTTCTACTGCACGGCTAAGCTGCAGTGTCACAGCGCTCAGATTATGCAGGATATCTGTCGACTGCTGGAGCTGGTAGACACCACCGTAAGAATCCACATGTGCAGAAAACTGTTTGCAGCAGTGGCCGAATATCAGAGTTCTACTAGTAACAGGCAAGCGTGTGCAGACACGATTCAGGATCAGACACTTTGTACAGCTAATGACTCAACCAGTAGCAAGATAGCAGAATCATCTGCGCCAGTAACACGGCTGTCTGATTGCAATCAAGCCAAACATGTCGCTGAACAGGATAAGAATTTAAATCATCAAAACGATAGCTCAAATGTTGAATCACTGACTAATTCCAGTGTAACTATGTGTTCCACATCACATGATCATAACGTAGGTACTTCATGCCAAGCTGGACACGACTTAATACGAGAGCCTGATTCCAATGTGGTCAAAGATTTCGTTGCGTGTGCTAGTAGTGGTCCAGGTAAAGTTACTTTGCAGCGACAGTTGTCGATTCCTGAGGTACAGCAAATTCAAGATGGCATCAAGAGCTTAGCTGGAGTTTCTAAAGCATTGGAATTAGATTCAGCTGATTCCCTGCCACATATTATTAGTGATGAAAATACAGTTACTGTTGATGGAATTCCTTCTGAATCATCATCTAATGGTAATAATAGTAAACCAATTACAGAGTTAACGTACGTTGAAGTAATCAAAGGAAGCAATGTCGCAGTGGCGACGGAAGGTAATTCCTCGGTCAGTTCTTCTGGACACTCTATCAACAGATCTGTATTTCAAGAGAATGGCCTTAATATAGATGACTGCAAGGGAGTTGCAGAGATGCCACTTCAACTGTCTGCTTCGAATAAATCGTGTAAACTATCCCCAGAAGTAAATGTGTCTGATGTAAATAAACTTAACCCAGAAGTAAATGTGTCCAGTCTAACTAAACCAAACCCAGAAGTAACTGTGTCCAATGTAAATAAATTAAATTCAGAAGTAAATGTGTCTGATGTAAATAAACTTAACCCAGAAGTAAATGTGTCTAATGTAACTAAATCGATTGAGATTTCTACAGCTAAAGAGGCAGCATATACAAGTACTGATGTTGTTGAGGGAAAGCAAGAGATTGCAGTATCGCATCACACTGATACCTTGGACAGAACCCTAGAGAGAGATCACACTGATATGACAATCATTTCTGCACATTCTAAATTATCATCTAGTGATATTTCAGCTTCTATTGAGCGCTTACATGTAACAGATGACTGTCCTCAAAAACAAATAAATCAGTCCGAGCTGCTTGTAATTAAAAAAGAACCTAGTAAATCTAATGGATCGCTAAATCAATCTAGACAAGGTCAGCAGAGTAGTCAGGCAGTTTTAGCTGAACCTGTAAACCAGTCTCAACCAGTCCTGCAGCTTACGCAAGGAAACCAGCAGCAACCGGTTAAACTGGTTGTAGACCTACCCTCAAACCAGACAGAACTAATTAAGTCACTTGATAAAGAAGATGATAAAGTATTAAATTCTTCAGTGAATTCTGATATGAATTGTTTAACAGATCCAATGTTGGTTAGTGCTTCAATGATAGAACCTACAACGGTATCAGATAGCAAAGGTTCTGGCATTTCTAAAGTCAATACTGCATCATCTGTTGCAGCTAATAGCGCTATCGTATCTAATTACCTTGATGCTGTTGCCACTAGATGCATTGACTCGGATGATGTGGACAATAAAGCAAGAAGAGGTGACTGCGCTGAGTTGTGTGATAACTCCAGAAATTATAAATCAGTGAATAACTTGGGCATGTCTGCAGGAAATGAGGTAAAGTCTTCAATAGAATCTGCAGAAGGTTTTGTTTCTGATGATGTAAGACCATCACTTGGTCATAGTAAGGTACCCATGAGACTTCAGCATAAAAGTATTTCCTCTACTGAGCTGAAGATGAAAGCCGAGGACGATATTGAATCCGAATTAAAGAAAGAAGATTCTGGTGTAAGTTGCGTTGCGTCGTACAGGAAATCCTCAAGTGCCACTTCAGGCATTGGAAGTGAGATCTCTGATCTATCGTATAGTGAGAGCAGGACGTCTGGTAGTTCTGCCTGTGCTAGGGCTGTTTCGCATTCTGATTCATCTCCAAGCATCGGTTCCAGGATTGGCAGCACATCTAGTTGCTCCAGGATTGACAGTACTTCCTGTAACGATGCATCATGTTACAGTCGTGCTCCGTCGCTTGTGAGTCTGACTCAGGATTTCTCGGACTTTGAAGGATTTCTTACGCCGGGTGAGACGGAAGGAGACCGGAATATATCGTTTAAGACGGAGCTTGCTGCTGTCACACCTGAGACTTCCCCGGCCAGCAGTGCAAGTTAGTCTATTCTTTTTAACCAGCTAGCACTCACTGCTAGTTAATTATCTTTCTTAGAATTTTCTTATGTGCTTCTTCTGCTCTTGTAGATTTCAAGATGTATATAGATTGAAGTATATAAAAATTTGAATTTTTGCGATACTTGGCTTGGTGATATTGATTTTACAGTAAATATATGTTCCTGACATCTTTTGAATGATTGAATTATAATATAGGTTACGCTTAAGAATTTAAAATGTTTTTATCTTTTCACATGGATTCATTAATTAATGATTAATTGCATGATTTTGGGGATTTATTGATTGATGTCACTAATATATTAATTTAAAGGAAGATGATGATGATGATGATGATTGATTGATGTCACTGACTGATTGAAATTAGCAATCAATCAATTAAACGAGGGTGGACTGTGTTGTTGCGTGACGCAGGTAACACAGCTGATAACGAGGACTGTCACTGTAAGGAGGAGGTGGAGAGAGAGGAGGCGGAGGCTCTGGCGGGGGCCCTGGAGAGATCAACACTCGCTCAGGACGCCCTGCCACACGTGCCGGGGCTGTCACGTGACGCCTCTGACGTTACTCTCTCCATCCACTGTCAGGACGAGGAAGTGAGTGGCTTCGAGTTAATGTATTTGTATTAGTGTCTAGTTAATGTATTTCTATGAGTAGTATTCAGTGAATGTATTTCTATGAGTAGTATTCAGTGAATGTATTTCTATGAGTAGTATTCAGTGAATGTATTTCTATGAGTAGTATTCAGTGATTGTATTTCTATACTTGTAAATATACTTCTGTGAGAAGTACTAAGTAGATTTTACATTTGATGAATAATTTCCTGACTTATAAACCTGCTTGTTTGTCATAAGGTAATAAATGATGGCTGTTGAAGGATTTAGTAGATTTGGGCTAGAGCAGTGGATCTTTAACTGTCTGAGACGAAGGCCGGCTTACCCCTCTGAGAAGTACTGAAAGTTTGTTAGCAGTAGTTAAAAGATAACTTTTGAAGCAGATGTTGGCTGTTGCTGCTGCTTTAGGAGTTTTTACTGCTTTAGAAGTGCTGTATGAGTCTATTGACTCCAATAGACTCCTACAGCAGGAGTCTATTGACTCCTCCTGTATGAGTCTATTGACTCCAATAGACTCATACAGCAGGAGTCTATTGACTCCAACATCTAACATCAGCCAGCATGACTATAAGAGTTTATAGACTCCTACAGACATGCTGGCTGCTGTTGTTGTTGTTGTTGGTGACACCCACTGACATGCTAGCTTATGGCAGGCAGCATGGTTTGTTATCGGTGATGTTGTTATTGTTGTTTTAGACACCCACAGACATGCTGGCTGATGCTGTTGTTGTAGACTCCCACAGACATGCTGGCTGATGTTGTTGTTGTTGTTGTAGACACCCACAGACATGCTGGCTGATGTTTTTGTTGTTGTTGTAGACTCCCACAGACATGCTGGCTGATGTTGTTGTTGTTGTAGTCCCACAGACATGCTGGCTGATGTTGTTGTTGTTGTTTTAGACACCCACAGACATGCTGGCTGATGTTGTTGTTGTAGACTCCCACAGACATGCTGGCTGATGTTGTTGTTGTTGTAGACACCCACAGACATGCTGGCTGATGTTGTTGTTGTAGACTCCCACAGACATGCTGGCTGATGTTGTTGTTGTTGTTGTAGACACCCACAGACATGCTGGCTGTTGTTGTTGTTGTTGTTGTAGACTCCCACAGACATGCTGGCTGATACTGTTGTTTTTGTTGTTGTTGTAGACACCCACGGACATGCTGGCTGTTGTTGTTGTTGTTGTAGACTCCCACAGACATGCTGGCTGATGTTGTTGTTGACACCCACAGACATGCTGGCTGATGTTGTTGTTGTTGTTGTTGTTGTTGTAGACTCCCACAGACATGCTGTCTGATGTCAGCATGGACAAGCAGCGGTACGAGGAGAACGTGGACTGGAGGAGAGGGCGAGTGCTGGGCACTGGAGGCTTCTGCTGCTGCTATCAGGCCAGAGATGTCAAGACTGGAACTCTGATGGCTGTCAAACAGGTGCTGCATTTCACCGTATATCACATTAAGAACTTCTGAAAATTGCCTTTGTGAGCGCCAAGGCTCCAGAAATTACTGCAAAAACTTAAACGAATGGAAAATAGTCTGTTCGTATCCTGACCCTGGTGAAACTGGGATTTAAGGGAGGATGATGATGCCTTTGTGAAATTCTCTACAATACATTAGTGAAATGTCAAGTTAATTAATCACTGTTGCTTCTTCGGAACGTTTTGTGATCAATGTGCTAAAGCTGATCAAGAGCCTATATTGGTACTAGAAATAAATTTAATTTTTAAAGTTTTGATAACTAATTTACCTACATTTATGTTTCTTTTTTAATTGGACTAGGAAAGTTAAACTATATAGATCCTTGGTAAGATGCTTCCCGAATTTCTTTTGACTTCGCTTTTACACGCAATGAAAGTGGTGAACTTTATAATACTGTTTACAGTTATTTTCGTTCTGTTTCTTAGTGTGGAATTCTCTTCGCTTTTACACGCTATTAAAGTGGTGAACTTTATAAAATTGTTTACAGTTATTTTCGTTCTGCTTCTCAGTATGGAATTCTCTTCTCTTTTACAGGGTATTAAAGTAGTGAACTTTATAAAATGTGTTTACAATTATTTTCGTTCTGTTTTGTAGCATGGAATTCACAATTGTACTGTGTTTTGGCTATTGTCTCAGATATGTTACCTGAGGAACACGGAAGAAGAACAGGTCAAGGTCATTGCAGCCATTGTGGAGGAGGTTCACATGATGGCCAAGCTCAATCACCCAAATGTCCTGAGGATTCTTGGAGCCACTCGTCATGCCAGACATTTCTTTATGTTTCTCGAATGGATGCCAGGTACTTAGTCATCTGCCTAAATACTTATTACCGAAATACTTATTACCTAAATACTTATTATCTAAATACTTATTATCTACAGTGTATATACTTATTCACACGTGTTAATTAGCAACGAAATCTGTTTTACTTCTACAGTTTCTTATTTGTAGTTTGCACTGTGACTTGTGTATTGTATGTGTTTGTATGTGTAGACAGATTTATGGCTGGAATACTAGAGAGTCCTATAAATGTATGTGTGTTTGTATGTGTAGGTTACTCTGTAGCTGGACTACTAGAGATCTATGATTGTATGTGTGTATGTGTAGGTAGCTGTGTGGCTGGACCTTTAGAGCCCTATGAATGTATGTGTGTTTGTATGTGTAGGTAGCTCTGTGGCTGGACTGCTAGAAACGTATGGAAGTTTCTCAGATGAAACGGTCACTAATTACACAAGTCAAATCCTAAGAGGCGTGGCTTATTTGCACGAGCATCAGATTGTTCATCGTGATATCAAAGGTGTGGACCTTATGCGATAATTATTACTATAATGTTTCTTCTATTTTTCACTTGAGTTTTATGGAATTTCTGTCTTTTATTCTCTCTCTCTCTCTCTCTCCTTCTCTCTCTCCCTCCCTTCCTCCCTCCCTCTCCTCTCTCCCTCTCTCTTCTCTCTGTCTTTCTCTCTCTCATAGTATACTGCCAAGTTGCAAGAACAGGTTTTTATTCTTACTCGTAATCTGCTTTCACACTCCACAAAGAGCACGCAGGCATAATTGTGCAGTGATGTAGTCAGTTCATGCAGCAATATATATAATTTAGGGAATCACTTTGCTTCCTACTGCGAGTAGCAAAAGATCATTCACTATCTTTACTATATTGCTGAGCAAAATCTCCATCATACCACATTTTCACCATGGCCAATTTCACAAAGAAATGTCATGTCATGGTTCCAGCTAAAGATTTCTTTATAATGTTCCTCCACAAAACTCTATTCTTTGCCATTTCTTTTTCATTTGGCTGGAGCCAGTGGTGATGTTGGTAAGTTATTCGACCGCGGATCAGTATGTGCGGGTTCAAATCCTGGGCTCGTCACTGACATCGCTTTCGAGTGAGGAAATTGTAAGTCCAGCAGCCTTCAAGAAATAACTTTAATTACTAATAAGTTTAATTACAAATAAGTTTAATTAATAGCTGTAGTTGATAGACTGCTATCGCTGTGCTGTACAGGTGCTAACCTGCTGGTGGACAGCACTGGGCACAGACTGCGTATCTGTGACTTTGGTGCAGCCGCTCGTCTGGCGACCAGACTCACTCTAGCCGGAGAGCTACAGGGTCAGTTTCTAGGAACTATCGCCTTCATGGCTCCAGAGGTTATTATTACCATATTCCTGTTGTTGTCGTAGTGGACTGGTTTTCAGGAAAGTGGATTTGCATTGTTTTTAGATCTTTCTAATCTATCTATTTTTTATTTGCTTTGTTCAATTTTAGTTTGCATATTATCTTTTAGTTTGTATTTTTATCTTTTAGTTTGCAAATTATCTTTTAGTTTGTATTTTTATGCATGCATGATGGGTGATCAGATAGATAGGTTTTTTTATACCTCTTTGACGGCCTAGTGTGTGTGCATATTTGAATGTATTTTTTAAATAAAACGTAGTACTCTCTCTCTCTTTTCTATTTTAGGAAGTTTGCTTTGCTTTGGTTCTATAGTGCTCGATGGTGTTATTAACGACAGCAGCATTGAAATTATCGTTGTTGTTGTTATCATTTTGAAGTGATTTTATGGGTTTTGGCTGCTTTTTTCTTAAACTCAATACATCAGATTCATGTCTCGAATGTGTACAGTGATGGGTTGATGACTGGATTTGAACTTGTACCTACTGATTCACAAATCTAGCTGATCGTGTGTCTGACTCAGCCCAAGTTCGCCAGTACTTAAGAGTGTGCCCTGCATGGGATGCTATTAATTTATGTTGTAACTATAACTATAATTAATTATTCAGCACCACTGTGGCATTTAGCATAGAGCGTCGCTTTATAAATATACTTATTATTATTATTATTATAACTCTACATTAATGGTTATGATAATTTTTGCTGTGTTGTATGAAAGTAAGTAGAAGTTTTTCACTTGCGATGATCAAATGGCTTCGTGGTGGAAAAGTGAATATTAGTATCTACTTAGACAGATCGAACTTGAATAAACTTTCTTGAATGCTCTAAGTCTCACATCATAATCGCAAATTAAATTTACTGGTATTTACTACTGCTTATGGGGAGATTGAAGTAATGAAATTGTAGCCACGGTGTGAATTCCTATGATAATAAAAAATGTAATTCTAGCTTAGTGCTCACTAACAAAATCATCTGTGTATTAGGTCATCTTATAGATATAGACCTAGACCCAACACTAGTTGTGGCTGTTGTTGTTTTTATTCAAAATGAATTTTCTGTATTCATTTAGTTCTACGGTGTGGATTTGCATGGAATGTCACTTTGAAAATATTCACAATTGAATGGATTTGCTGATTGATTGATTGATATTTGATGGATTGCTTGGTTGGTAGGTTGTTTTTTGATCGATTGATTGATTGGTTAGCGGGTTTTTGATAGATCAATTGATCGTTTGATCGATTGATTGGTTGTAGGTATTGCGAGGAGGTCACTATGGTAGGAGCTGTGACATATGGAGCATTGGCTGCACTGTGGTACAGATGGTAACAACTAAACCCGTGTGGGGAGCAGATCAAGTGTCCAATCACCTCGCTCTTATATTTAAGGTCCGTAGTTTTACTCTGTGAGCTTTAACAACAAAGTAGAAGATATAATCCAGGCTTTTAAAATAAAATAAAAAAACAACCTGACACGTGTGTATGTGTCCTATGTTTTACTGATAGCCTCCTCTGTCACACTAACTCTTATACTTGACAACCTGACGCATGTGTCTCATTGTTTACGGATAGACTCCACTGACACATTTACCTCCTATTCCTGACAAACTGACACATGTATATATGTCCTATTGTTTACAGATAGCCAGCACTGCTACTCCACCTCCTATACCTGACAACCTGACACATGTATTATGTCTTATATTTCACAGATAGCCAGCACTGCTACTCCACCTCCTATACCTGACAACCTGACACATGTATCTATGTCTTGTATTTCACAGATAGCCAGCACTGCTACTCCACCACCTATACCTGACAACCTGACGCCAGCCATACGTGACCTCACCCTGCGGTGTCTGGAGGTGAACCCTGATGATCGACCCAGCGCTAAGGAGCTCCTCAAACATCCTCTCTTTACCATGTCAGCCGTAGCGAGACGGTAGCCATGTTGCTGTTGTTGGTCGCTCAGTTAACCGCGTTGCTGACTTCTAGAATTCATGAAATGGTACTGTACTAACCAGGCAGCTCTGTCTACTCGCCGAATCCATTATCATCATAATCGTTATCATCGTCCTCACTGAGTAAATATGAGCATGCGATGTATTACATCATAATCATCATCGTCTTCACTTCACTTCATGAGCATGTGATATAGAGCCCTGTGACCTCTCAGAGCTGAAAAATCTCATCTGCCAGATCCTGCCGTGAATGATTCTCCCGGGAAGGTAGCTTGTAGTTGAAAAATGCAATTAAGTTTATATTGCAAGCCGTATATGAAAATGGTTGTGATATGCAATCGTTTTTGATATTATCATGATTCTTAGCTTGGGTACTTCCACTTGTCGTTATGTCATCTTGTTCATCCAATTCATAAATATTGCGGGTATCATCTATGCATAACGTGCCATATGTAAAAATGGTTAGACTATGACTAACGTTGGTTTTAAAATAATCTTGTTGATCCGAAATAATGCAGGTATCTTCTATGCCTAACGTGCCTTATGTAAATTGGTTAGACAGTAATGGGGACAGTGATGAAGACAACGACGAAGACCTATATTTTGTGTCTTTTTCATACATCTGCTTGTTTGCGGCTTTGTCTCTATGACGCTAAATCATTGATGGCTTGCCACTGCCTTCACAGTGTCTTTCCTGCAGGAATTAATTGTATCGATGTAGACTATTCAGTGTTACCTGATATTCTAAACTGATTATGTATGTTTTATATTGTACGTCTGCCTTAGTCGCATTTAAATAAATCTCGATTTCAATGATTGGTATGATTTTAATTGATTTCTGACCTCAGCAATTTAATGTTATTTCTGCAAAGTTTTGTTGAGGAATTCCTAATGATTATTTTTCTGCTTCTTAAATGATATAAGTTTTTTCTTGTTGCATATTTTAACATTATTTTCAATGGAATTTTTAGTTTGTACAAATATAATGCTGGCCGTAGAGTTTATTTTACAATTTCAAACGCTTTAGTTGCATTAAATAACAGTTTTAATAAACGAATATCTGCTGTATCAGGATATAAAATTATACTTTAGAATTTGTAATAGCTTAATGTATTCCGTGGATTTTTACCGTGAAAGATTTTTAACTTTTTCAGGTGTGTTTTCTCGTGAGAGAGCTTCTCAGGGTTATGCTAATTACTTTAATATAATATGCTATTATATTATTATATTGTGTTTTGTTAGATTTTAGATTTTATTTTGTTGTAATCATTAAAGCCTTAGCAGTGTTGTGCCAACAAGATATAAGCGTTTGAAAGCGATACCATGCTCCGTCTTCTGGTGTCTTCTCTTCTAAAGTATAATTTAGAGGGAAAAGTTGGCATTCACTCTTGAATTGTTTCATCATCATCATCATTATCCCTTGAATCCCAGTTTAACTAAGATCAAATAGACAGTCTCATATCCTCTCTGTCCTACATCAAATTATCAGTCAATCCCCTATTTGAGACTTTTCCATTCTTTTAAATTTTTTTAGCAATTTCTGGAGCCTAGGCGCTCACCAACCGAATGCCCTTTCTGACGTTGGTATTGATCATAGTGCTTTAGTCGCCTTCTACGACACGTGCAGTCACCGGTTGGTCAATTCTTCAAACAACCCGGATACAACACGGGTTATCCGGATTATTTGAATCAATCTTGATTTGTTTATATAGCATTATTCAAAGCACTGCTTGGCTATGAATTCGATTATAGTATTAACAATAACCATTCCAGCTGTATATGGCGTGAAGCTTTTATCAGGTATATCTATTTCAGCTGCCTAGAAGTCTTCATAGGATATTTTGACGTAGAAGTTTATAGAACTAGGTGTATTTTATAAATTACGTGAATAGTATGATTAGAATTTTTGTCACCATGGACTTGCAAAGTAGATATTTTCTGACCAGTACTTTCTCGTTTATAACATTTTTATAATGTTGAAAACATTCTTATATAAAATATTGCATTTTTGAACTATTGTTAGATGTACCTTGTTATGCATAATGGTTATGCCGATGTGCCTATAGCACTTTTATTCTTTAAAGTTTTCACAATAGACCTACATGGTTGTAGGCCTATTTTGTAGTATTAGCTGATTTCATTGTCGATAACTATAACTGATCGAATATCTAATCGAGTCTGCGTATAAACGGAATCATGAGAAATTACAATTTTGAGGTAAGAATAGTAGTTTCTGTTTATATGCATTAATTTGAATGTAAAAACGGAAATTAAACATTTGATATAACTTAACATAATGAATTTCTCTAAGGTGACAGTTTCGCTCATTCGAGAAAATAGAGAGAAGTAAACTGTTGTCGTAGATCTGCCGTCTGACATTGGGTGAATGCTAATGGTAGTAGTGGACGAGTCTTCAGCACTACGCAGAGTCATTTACTTATTTATCTTTGGACTGGTTTTCTGGATATTGGAACTTACACCATTTTGGACCTTCATTTCTATCACTGGCTTGGTCTCAGTACGCGATAGTGTCATGGACGACGGTAGTATTCTAATTGTTACGTTATTTTCTACATTAACTGCAATTTTAAGCACGTAGATCTCGTGATTGGTTAGGTCTTTACTATAGGGTTGAATTCGGAACAGATAATTAATATAATTGATCTGCTGTTCAAATTTTGTGGATCCTGCTTTCTGGTTGGTTTTTTTCTGTGCTTTCTGATTGGTTGTTGCCTGTGGTTTCTGATTGGTTGTTGCCTGGCTTTTCTGATTGGTTGTTGCCTGCGCTTTCTGATTGGTTGTTGCCTGTGATTTTTGACTGGTTGTTGCCTGTGGTTTCTGATTAGTTGTTGCCTGGCTTTTCTGATTGGTTGTTGCCTGCGCTTTCTGATTGGTTGTTGCCTGTGATTTTTGACTGGTTGTTGTCTGTGCTTTCTGATTGGTTTTTGCCTGTGCTTTCTGATTGGTTGTTGCCTTCGCTTTCTGATTGGTTGTTGCCTGTGCTTTCTGATTGGTTGTTGCCTGTGCTTTCTTATTGGTTGTTGCCTGCGCTTTCTGATTGGTTTTTGCCTGCGCTTTCTGATTGGTTTTAGCCTGCGCTTTCTGATTGGTTGTTGCCTGTGCTTCTTATTGGTTGATGATCTGTGCAGGCTTCTTGAGGCTGAGTGGTATCTGTACAGTCGAGACGTCTCTGACATCGCCTCTAATGGCGAAACAGACGTTAACTTTTTTGGCTTATTGATCGATCTGTAGAGAACACACTAGCATAGGCCTAGTTATAACGCGCTCTTTAACGCAACATTGTTTTATGTCCTCTCTCTGTCTTATTTTCACAAATATAACTGCTGTAGAAATGTGGTCATTTATTTTATCATATTTAATACTGTTTTAAAGTTGTGTACTTCTAGAATTAAATAGTTATATATATATATATATATATATATATATATATATATATATATATATATATATATATATATATATATATATATCTTCATATTCTAGTACACTATCACCACTAGGACGACTTGCCAAATTGTTCAGCAATTTGCTTAGAGCTACTTGTTTCCATTATAAGTTTACTTAGAGCTGCAATTTTAATTGACGAATGAATTTTATAATAAAGGAAATGAATTGTCTAACACAGAAATGGTTTATTTTCAAATTACATCGTAATAATAATAACAAGCATTGTAGTGAAATGATCAACTAGGTTGATATCTATCACTTTTAATACCACATGTTAAATCCGTTAGGCAATTTTGTCCATTTTCCGTGTAGCCAGTCCAGTGAATGTCCGAGATTTAACTCTCAGATCAACGCGGCTGGGATTCGAACCCACGAGGGTTCAATTCACCCCTGGGTCTGTCTTTTAAAACGTCATGACGTTATCTTCACTTCTAACCATTGCGCTATTGAGACATTCAATCGCTATTGAGACATTCATTCAATCATGAGAGAACTTGATGCAAATGACAAACTCTAGACAAACGTTTTTAATATAGATTATGCAGATTATTTTAATGTAAATATCAGTGTACAAATTCAGTAATTCACGTGAGAAGATTTATTCGGCAAGCACACCAGAAAATATTATGTATACACATATTGGGTACAATAATACACTGCACAAATCTAATTTGCAGACTGAAAAATATAAGATGTCGTTGCCAGGCATGAAATCAAATGCTGTTCACTCTCCCATCTGGGATATTGAATAATTTCACTTGAGTCTTTGCAGTCGTAAAAGACTCAAAAAACAGCAATTGTGTAATTCAGTTTGTGCATCTCTATGGAGCAATTGTGTAATCAGCGTTTCTTGTTTTTAGAGAAACTGTTGCTTGCAGTATTCAATTTAAGCTAACCGTTTAATTGCTCCCGCGTTTTATCACGGAATTCAGAAGCATGAACAGTTGTCCGTTATTTTGGTATTAGGTGATTAGAGCAGAAGCATATGAAACGCTTTAGTAAATGATACATCTAGACTCACTGGCTACAACTGCAGCGTCAACGGCCTCTCTAAATTAAAGTCTACCAAGATGTTCATAACGTAAAAATGCAAAAAATTAAAAATTTGTTTCAATTATAATCTAAGCAATTAATGGATATTAAATGGTTACTCGTTAATTTACTGACTAGATAGACTTCGTAAGTCGCACATCATTAGTAGATGAACTTTTTGTTGTCAGTTTAACGATGTGTTTTAAACTTAGCGATTTCTAATATAAAATCCAATATAGGACTTTTCAGTATAACATCAATGCAGCAATTCCGGAGAATGAGATACACTATCTAGCAAAAAATAACAAAGATTTCTGACATTTTCTCTATTTACTTCACTGTCATTATACTTGTCCATAGAAATACATGAATATATTGCAACTGCTATCTCTGAGATTTAATCAATGGATACAAGAATTAAAATGGAATACACAAAACCAATTAGGTCAACATTACAGTATAACTCAAACATTACCAACAGCTACAGTATTACAAACAGCAGAGAACAGTTATTGTTTGTCTGTGTAATCGACAAGCACGTTTTCGAGATGGGTGTTGTGCGACTTGTATGTCCTGGCCTTCCTCGCTGTGGGCTTCTTTCTTTTATGTGCTGCCACCTGTGAGTAAATATATTAATAAAGTATTAAATATTATATTATTAATATATTAAATATAACAATAATATATTAACTGGGATTCAAGGAAAGATGACGATGATGAATAATATATTAATAAAGTTACTGTTTAACTACAGATTAAAACAATGAATAGAGACTCCTTAACTTTCTGTGCAGCCAAGTTTAATTAATTTGGTAAGCAATGTACAAAAGCACATTCCACAAAGAACTGAAGAAAGCTAGTCCATTGAAGTGAATCTACAGGACTTTATTTGAAACTTAAAAGTTTAACTTTATTTAATCTTAGTGTGACTTTATATGAATTTAAATGAATCTAATGATCAGCCAGACAGGGTTGAATTTTGTACTAGGAGCCTTAGGAGGTGTCTTGTTAGAGTTCCATCGTCAATAAACAGTTAATCAAGGCTATTGCAAGATCCAATCAAATTATCACTCTTGTTTCAGTTAATTAATTAGAACCAATTAGTTATACGCAAATAATACACTCAAGTGTATCATCATCCTCATGATCTTCCCTTGAAGATGATGATAATGATGAGTAAGAAGTGAGTGATTCATAAAATTGAGTAGTTTAGCTCAAAATAAGATTCTTTCATATCTAGGAACAATAGTGTTCAAACAGAAGGACCTGTTTTCTGTTTCACCTAATTCAACAGTAGCATAGTCAGTAGTCTACTGCTTACGTCTGAGTGCATCAAAAACCTTACAACAGACGCAGCACTTTGAATACGATGTAATTAACTAGTATGAATACGATGTAATTAACTAGTATGAATACGATGTAATTAACTCGTATGAATACGATGTAATTAACTAGTATGAATACGATGTAATTAACTAGTATGAATACGATGTAATTAACTAGTATGAATACGATGTAATTAACTAGTATGAATACGATGTAATTAACTAGTATGAATACGATGTAATTAACTAGTATGAATACGATGTAATTAACTAGTATGAATACGATGTAATTAACTAGTATGAATACGATGTAATTAACTAGTATGACAAAATATAAGTAAATGAACAATATTCTACAAACTTTGCCTAGTCCGAGATCCTTCATGGCGACGATGTCGTGTTTCTGCAGGTACTCTTCAATCTTTCTCTCGTCCATTCCCTCAACGGTCACACTTCTCCACATTTTTTGAATTTCTGTCCATCAAATAAGCATGGTGAGTTATGAATAAGTGCAGAATTTAATTATTCGATGGAATAAATGCGTATAAAATGGCTTTAATGGCTTGCATATGTGTAATGATGCGGTAACAGAAAAAGAATTACGATCTACTTCAAAGAAAGAAAGAATTGTTTGAGAAAGTATTACAAAATGCATGCATTAAAAGTTCAATAACTTTGTCAATTAAGAACTTATCTACACGTATTTTACGTCATTTTGCAAAGAAATAATTGCTTTTCAAAACAGCATTAGCAGAAATTTTAATTGACGTGTTCACTATTATTCTATAGAAATAATTTTTCGCTGCGTGTAACACGCCCGTAACCCTGTACTGGAAATTTCTTGTCTGACCCCACCGCTATTCACAAAACTATAACTTTCGGGTTTTTAAAGATATTCAAACGAAATTTCTTTAAGTTTGGTAGAATTGGCTGCTGGTCAAGTACAGTTTAAAGAACATCGGAAAACTCCTTACGACTTTATTGTAAAAATAATGTGGGGTATCACTTATAGAAAACACAGTGTATTATTCTATTTATTAATGCATGATCAATTGTCAGTCTGTAACAATTCTATTTAATGCTGTTTTCTTTTATAATATTGCAGATACTACCAATCTTTTTCTTTCTTTTTCATAGCCACATTTTTCATTATTCTAGCTTTCACACAATCTTTCCTTAAAGTACATAATCGTTCCTTAAAGTCCTTGTCTCATATTGTCTATGAAGTGGTTCAACCTAATTTTTTTACTTTTTATAATTTTTTCTAGAGTTCTTCCCAGTTCCTAACAATTTTATAACAGATCACGTGCTAAATAAATAATACAATAGTTGCACCACTGTGGATCATACCTTCGTCGACATTATAGGCAAGATTCTTATCATTGTAGAAGAGAACTAGCTTCTTGTCTGCTTGCCGCATAATAATTGTTACCTGATCTCCGAGTTGCTGTTTAGAACAGAAAACACCAGTTAATACAGGTCAGACATCTAATAGAAACTATAACTATAATAGAAACTAATAGTGACACCAACAGAGGAGTAGATTTTTAGAACTATTCTGAAAATCAATCTTGTAAAGAAATTTAAAAACCTTGCCTTAAAAATGCATATACACAAAATTTGCAAGTCTACAATTCCTAAGTCAATATGATTCATGGTGTATGGCAATATCTCAATCGGGTCTAATCAATATGAGTCAGCAGTACTAAAATAATAAGATATCATTTAGCCAGTATTAATAACTAAAAAGTAGTTTGCATACATGTCTTTTTGCAATACTAAATCTTATACTGTAGTTGCAGGCAAAATTTTAATTAATTTTAAATTTAAGAACAACTTGACATTACGATAACAATATAAATTAAGATATCAATAAAACTACCAATAAAGTGGCAAAATGAAGTTTCACAAAATACGTCAAGGCACTACATAACAGAGATATTATAATATTAAATACTAGATAACATTCTATTGATCCTAAAGAAGAATTAAGAGTGGCAATACCTTCATAACTTTAGCATAATTAGGAAGAGACTCCTGAACATTCTCAGCCAATATTCCACCCAATCCCTTCTGATCATACTTCATCAGCAGCGACAGAAGTCCCTTCCTGTCTCGTATGTTGTAGATTGGCTTAAACTTGTACAACTCATTGTTTATCACCTCCACCTTCGGATTGTTCACAAGTGCCTGCATGCATGTGTGTAATAACAAATAATTAATTCATAAAGTAATAATAATAATAATAACAAAGGTTAGTATAAATAGTATAAATATATACTCATAATGATATATATTATATATATATATATATATATATATATTATATTATTTATATTTTATTTTATTTATATTTATATTATTTTTAAGTAATCATTATCACTGACTGACAGGTTTGAATTAAAGAATGCACATGTTTTCATCATAAAGAATATTAACGTATAATTATAAAATGTGTTTTTTATAACTGATACCAAAAATTGTTTTTACAATGAAGTCGTAATGAGTTGACCATACTCTTGAAATTTACAGGACTCGAAAAGTGGTCAATTCTACTAACCACAGAAAAATTTTATTTGAATATCTTTAATAACGGAAAATGTATAAATTTATGAAAGTGAGTGGGATCAAATAAAAATATTCCAGTATAAGAATACAGGCATGTTAAAAATACAGCGTAAAATGTGCTTCAAATAATTATTTTAATGCCCTGGGCTGTAAAGGGCCCTGGGCTAAAAAATAAGATAAAAGAGACTTTATTTAATTAAAAGTTTTTTAAAAAAGCGATTAAAATAATTCCTCTGCACTCTGGGAAGCCGCTTTAGCCAAAGTGCCACTGAAGCAGACTGCATTGAATCGCTGGAGAGCAATAGACAGTCGCTGCCACAGAAAAGATTTTTCGCGCTTATCACCAGTAATGGCGCTGGTCCTCCTGCCTATTTCGTCAATAAAGTCTGATGCGAGAGAGTTGATGGGCCCCAGGGTCTCCAAGGCAATAGGCATGAAGATATAGTTGCCAGAGATTTCGGCATACTTCAGAGTTTTCCTATTAGCCGCGGCTTCTGCTGCAGCACCAGCAGCAGCGCAAGAAAGGCCGAGATTGCTAATTGAGAAAGTGTCCGTAACAGTGACGTCCCAGCTAACACACTTCCCCTCTGCCCATGGTATTTGAGAGACACCGTCTGAACGTTTACCATCAGTGCGGATCAATCCCAGGGGCTCTTTAATGGCTGGGATATTCGCTCGACTCAGGGCGCGCCAGATCAAGTCGTTTATGAACTGATGTCTGCTGATTCTGCCGGCACTACGCTTGCACGACAGGCCGTGAATGCCTAACGCATTGCCTGAGACACCACAAATGCAGTTGTGTGGCTCACATAAGGTAGTGCCCAGACGAAGACCGGCCGCGACTCTGACTGCTTCGTCGTCCAGACGGAGGCCGCATGATGAGATTGGTAAAGCCTTGATCCAGTCTCCACTATGGGGGGCCGACACTGCGAGCAGCCACGCCTTTTCTTGTGGCAAAAGTGGCTTCGCAAGGAGTTCCGTGTGCAAAGCAGTAGTGACCTTTGAGTCCCAAGCCTTCATGCTATTAGCCATCATACCGATTGGAGGTTCGGATGTGGACAGAGCAGTCCAAATGCCCTGAATCCTGGATATCTCCAAGTCGGGAATTTGAAAGAATCCGGAAAGGATTGAATCCTGTAGAACGCCAGTCCCCGCGGCTGAAGCCAAAAGGCAGAAGGTGCCAGCGACGAGACAGAGCGTATACCCAATCCTCCGTAGCATATTGGCAGGCTAGCCTGAATCCATTGAGCTTCGTTAACATTAATATTAACGATGCTACTGAGCGACTTTCGCATGATGGAATCATACTTCTGCAATGCTGGATGACCCGCACATGGAGAGGCACGCAATAAGTATATGAGTTTTGAAGAACCTACACAGCTCCGCAATATCGTTAGAGCGTCGTGTGCGGAGATGAGCTTCAACCTGCTCGCGGCTCTCTCTAGTTTAGAGCACTGAGTATTGAGAGCCAAATCCATAGCTTGACCCGTCTGCAATGGAGCTCCAAGTAGACTGGCTTCGACAGGCTTTACACGAATGAATGTATTGATGGCCGGAAAGTTACTGTCGGATCGAGTGGTAATGAGCTCACATTTATTTATATTCAGGCTTAGCCCCAAAGCCTTTTCCGCAACCATCAGCCTTGAGATATCATCCGCCACGGTAGACTCAACCCCGCCCACAGTTATGTCGTCTAAGTAACCTATTTTCAGAGAAGAAGATAGCGACTGGAGCAACGGGTGTATTGTCAAACTGAACAGGAGAGGGCCCAAAGGGTCACCCTGTTGTACCCCCTCGCTATACATGATCACCCGTTGACCGAAACGTAGAACACTTGGGTCTTCATAGGACAGACGGCAGAAAGGCCCCAGCTCAGGTAGTGAAGAGTCTACAGCTTCTAGCATGGGAACCCTTTTCAGGGAGTTGAAAGCATTGCAAAAGTCCAGTTTAGCCACTACCCAATCGTCTGGCATGCTGCTAATGAATCGTCGGGTGGCATGCACGGCGGGTTCACAACCTCCTTTGACACCCACGCCTACTTGGATAGGTTGAAGAGAGTTTGAGAGCCTGTCTAGGGCGAAGGAATTAGCACATTTGGCAGTGATCCTGCGCCAAGAGTAGCCCACAGCAATCGGTCTAAGCCCGCCGGTCTTTTTCTTCAGAGCAATCAGGTTGGCTCCAAAAAGAAACGGCTTGACTTCCTGATGACATTTCCCCAGCAAAAGGAGATTTACAAAACCGGTAATGGCTGTTAGAGTCTCCCTGCCCATTATGGGGCACGTCACCAGCTGCAGGATGTGCTGAGGCCTCAGACCATCCGGGCCCCCAGAAGAACCGGCGGGGAAACTTTTCACGGCTTTCATTACCTCCGCTTCAGTGACTTGGAGCGTATTCGCTTGGGGAGAGGCTGAGCTAAGAAGACTTCGGGGTGTACTGTCCGCTGATGGATGTTTCAGACTCAGCTCTCTGTATGTTTCATCATTATTCAGGGCCAGCGACTCTTCTGAGCACAGGATTCGCATGGCTGCTCTTAAATTTCCGTCTTCGATCTTTGAGGTCACTATGGATCGGAGAGATTCCTCAGGAGTACGCGGCCTGGAAGATTTGCGAAACTTCGCTCTTTCGTCATCTGAAACAGGATCGTCCACCCCGGACGCTCTTTTGCGAATCAAGGACGCCATATTGTGCCTTTTCCCTGTTCTTTTAGGTGCTAGCAATATGTCTTCGCCAATGGCAAGAAGAGATTTCCATGCTTCTAAGTCGTCCACGCACTTAGAGATTCTATCAAGTATATTTATCAGGCAGGTGGCGCAAGTAGCTCGAACAGATTTAGGAATATGCTTGATAGTACCACTGATAAGGTTGGGATGAGCAAATGCTGTAGCTGCATCAGAAGGATGGCGTATCGGGGGGATGCTGTTTGATGGAAATACGGGTGGATGGTGGTCCTCATCCCTTACATCACTAGAGGAGCGTTGTGATGAGAATGTCCCCTGAGCTTCAATTGGGGGCTTGTGAGACCCTAGGCACCGGTTGTCATGGGGGCCATGTAGGTGAACAGACCCCTCTCTAATGTGCAACTGAAACACTTCTAAGCACACACTGCAAGTACCGTTTCTCTTGTTAGCATCCTGAGACAGAGACCATGTATGCTTGCGAGGCGGCATTCAAGCGTGAAGTTATAAACAGCACCGTGAATATCGAGTCTATTTATCGCCTTGGGAAATCCTGTAAACAGATTCACACCTGTAGCTCATAACTGACTCCAAATTTTGACGAAATGGCAGAAAAAGCGAAAAACTCTTGGCGAGCGGATGAATTACTGAAGCTCAATCCTTCTGTTGGCAGAATGACGAGGGCTGGGGTTGGCTAATAAATAATAAAAATCGCGAAAAAGCAATGTTAAGTGCGCGAAAGGTAAACAAACGCAGCCAGTACGGACCTCCCAGAGCAGAGAATTTAAATAAGCAGAGCTTCAAATAACAGAAAACACATCACCTGTATTTTCTACTAATGCTGTCTTGATCTGCAATCATTTCTTTACAAAACTAGGCAAAAATATGTGCTGATAGATTCTAAATTGAACCCATTAGCAAATACTAAGTTATCAAAATTTTAATGTAGCCTATGTGTCAAGAATATAGGCTTGCATTTAAACAACAGAAGTAATATAATAATAGATTATTAATGTTTTGTTTTAAGCAGTTGATCAACTAATTAAAACAAAACATTAATCACCTTTGATTCAATAATTTATCAATCAAGCATCAAAAGGAATTTACCTCTGTAGCAAGCCAGTGTTTTAGACGAGCAGATATAATAAGCTGACTATCATCCAAGATGTCATCCAGTGTTATTCCTTCAGTCACTCCTTGGTGATGCTTATCCTAAAATACACAATTATGTACACACAAAAGTGAAACTGCTACCACTTTCAATATGAATTCACAAAAGTTGCAATAATCTTCAAGAAACTATCAATACACAATTATTCAATCCAAAGTCAATCATGGCTATTGCTTTTCAAATTGAACATAACAGCTAAAATTAATTCACTAGGGCAATATTACTACATTGACCAAGTATATGTAACAACTTCCATTAATCACATTAAATACTAGAAAAACATAAATTGCAATACAATTCATTTACATAGCACATAATATTATGAACAATGCATTGAAAGAAAGTTAGTGAAAGACTAAGACATTGCTAAATGATTTGATATATATAGATAAATGTATTCGTATAAAATTTTCGAAAAGACAAGTCAAGGATACAATTACACGGTTGAAGTATAAGCTATGGGGAGAAATAGACAGTGAGATGGAAGAAATTTATACTTTCTCTACTCCTACTATTTATTAGTACCATTAAAATTGCAAAATAAATAAATTACATAGGATATAGGAATACATAATTTTTACTTACCTTCAAAAATGTGACAACTTTTGCTAGAACAGCAAACCTATTGTCAGATATTCCAGACGCAGACTTATAATCCAGCTCTGCAACAACGAAATCAAATATATACTGTATAACTAAAGTCGAACTCAATGGCAAAAGGACATTTGCCTCTCATACAAAACTTTCATGTAAATAAGCGAATAATAATGTTATGTAACTGCTGCCATAATAAGAATGCCTGAATTTGGGTATATACACCCCAAGCGCTATAAATTAATAACCATTGTTGACATCATCACCAAATTTTCTATTCCATATAAGTATTTAATTAAATATAAAAGTTGATTAAATTTGCTTTCTTCAAGCCAGAGATATTAACATCAAACTTGTCTCATTTTTTGGGCTACAGTGTATAAGCTTTTCATTAGTTTTTAATTTTTTTCAAGAGCCTGCATTAATCGCTTTCATAATAAAAATGCTTATCAATTATAGTAAAATAGACTAAATTTACTACATTTAGAGTTTAAGCCTACCTCGTGGAGTAGAAGACTCAAGCTTTGCTTTCTTGGCAGGAGGCTTTGACTTAGAAGAATCTGATGCAGATGATTTCTTGGGCCTCGACTCAACAGTAGGTTGAGCCAGAGCTCTCTTTTTGAATGCATCCTTATCCTTTCTCAAAGCAGGATCCATGATAATGTCTTAACTCCAATATTACCAAGCACTCATGAAAATTTCTGATAAAATAAAATATCTTAATTACCTGAATTAACTATATAATTCTAAAATAAAATAGAGAAAAGATTATTTGCTTTGCTGTTATTTAAATGTTACTATTTATTGGGCACTATTATAGCTGATTGAATTGCGCTGATTGAAATACGCTAAAGAATATGTTTCGTAACAGACCAGTACACATTGCGACTAACCCATCACCAAGGTAATTTTGGTTGGTGACGTTAACTCTCTCTGCTCCTATCATGCAACCCAATCGAATATTTCTGGGTTATAACGGAAGGGAATCAACATTTAGCTACCTTAACTTAGTTGCATTTCAGACATTAAATTTCAAGTTTTCGTTTTTAATTAGAATTTAAATTACATTTCTTCTCGAAAAATTTAGGTGTCCCTTTATTTTCTACTCAAAAGTATTACCTTTTTGTCAAGTACTTGAAATGTTCTTTTGATTCTGATCAAGTACGTTTTACTTTAGTTAACCCTTTAATTCTACTTTAGTTTAAGTAGTCTGCCGAGTATTTCTTACGACATCGCCCATTGGTTTCAGTAGCTCAAAGACCACATTCACAGATTCTGATCAGACTTTCTGACCATACTACACAATTTGTGAGCTCATTGATAACACACCTCTTATCTCATCTCTATGATCCCGTAGTTCGATTTTCACCAAATTTATACAGTACATGCAGTTTGTCATTAGTAGTCTGTGTGAAAAATTTCAAGACCCTGGGTCTACTATTAGCACTACTAATAAAAATTATTAACTACCAACAACTAATAACAATAAGTACTATTAAGATCATAAAGGTATAATAAACGTATTTTTACTCTAAGATTAAGATAAACAATAAATTTGTCAACAAAACAAGAACAAGGAATCAAAACATAATATTCAGGGCTGCCAGACGCCCAAACATTTTTTCGCCCGAAGACATAACGAAACTAACCCAAAATTAGCCCAAATTTTTTTAATAAAATTTAAAAAATGTTACACAAATTAAGGTTTTAAAAATACCCCTTTAGAGAAAATTTAGTACTTAGAAGTTAAAATTTGATAATAAATGATCATTCAACTTTGTCTCTTGCTAAACTAGAAAGTGATAGGAACGAGCAAATTTTGTGTAGTTCCAAGAACTCTCATGTTACGCCTATTTTTAAGTCTTTGCACTGGCTAAAGATTAAAAAGCGCATCATTTACAAAACAGCTTCGTTAACCTATAAGTCCTTCTCCATCCCTGGACCAACCTGTATGTCTCACTTGATTAAAGTGATGCAGCCTGCTGTTATTCGGTCTTCAATATTCTTATGAGACCTTAAATTCTTATGAAACTTCTAAACTCTTGTGAGACCTAGCTTACCTTCGCGCTCTAAGCTATCTAATCGTTCTTTCCAGCATGCTACACCGCAAATCTGGAATTCTCTTCCATCCAATCTTTGGAAGTCTTCCTTTGAATCAAATCGGCCTTTGTTTTCCTATGAGCAGTTCCATAGGCAGTTGAAGACCTATCTTTTCCATCTCTCTTTTCCATCTAGTGTCCATGAGTTGCGACCAGCGCCTAAACCTCATTTTCTTTAATTCCATTTTCTTTGGACTGATTTTCTGTATTTTAGAATTTGCACAGTTTTGGACCTCCATCTTTCTCGTCGGCTAGATTTTGACTTAGTAGTGCTCGATGTTGTCGTTGGTGACTGTAGCACTCTAATTGTTGTTGTTGTTGCTAAAACTAGCGATAGATCCTGCAAATGTTTTTCTGGGGGCTATTTGGGTCCCTCCTGAATGATCCAGCAATTGTGTTTTCTGCAGGCTATATATATTTGGGTCCTTCCTGAATTCGCCAATGGATACTGCTTAACTGAATGTTAATTTCCGCTTCGCTAACATATATAGTTGTTTAGAAATTGCATATATATATATATATATATATATATATATATATATATATATATATATATATATATATATTCCCCATGGTGTGCTCGGGTGTGGTTGGATCACTGCAGAATAGGGCAACCGCAAACAATCTGCCGCGTGTACGTAAGAGGCGATTAAAAGCAGGAGCTGAGGATGGCAAGTGGGGACCCACCTCACCATGAAATATTTTCACCGAGGATTAAATGGTAATTAATCCACCTAACTGAGGAAGGCAACGGGAAACCACCTCAGAAGCCATATATTCCCAAGCTATAGACTACATAAGGTATGAATAAGGCATAGACTATGTGAAGGGATTAACTTATTGATCTAGGAGTGCTCTTGTGGAGCGAGAAAGCAAACTTTGAGTATGAAGATGTACCTTGAACCTGCCACTTGGCAGTGCACTGAAGAAGAAGATATATTAGTGATGGGAATTTTATGAATTTCCAGAGTTCGGGTTCGGTTCGGTTCGTTGAAAATGAAAGTTCGGTTTGGTTCGGGTTCGGTTCTAAGAAGGGTTCGGGTTCGGTTCGGGTTCGGCTTGCTTTCCAACTCGCAAGAGTTCGATTCGAGTTGGAAATGGTTGGGTTTGTATAATGTTGCAATTGTTTAACTTTACTTATAATAATCATGGTTA